>OX422222.1:459741718-459991718 GCA_949130495.1 Sambucus nigra | reverse complement strand
TTTTAATGTAATCTAACAAAATGAATTACATATGTTTCTTTCAATAAATAGTCTATATATCGTTATGCTGGTACAGAACGAGGCCATTAGTTGGTCACAAATAGAGTTGAAAAAAGGATATTGTATGTAACTTAACCGTCATTCAAGAAGACATATGAAATTTATGCATAAACCTAGACAGGAATTTTTTGTGGAATTAGGGCATTAAATGGCATGTAAGAATTCAGTTAAAAACGAAAGAAATAATACGTAGTGTATATGACCAAACTTAGTATATTATTTCACATGGTGTTGGGTTGCATTATCTTTACTTTTGGAATATATCGTTTCAGGTTAGTTAAAATCTTTCAAATTCTCTTTAATGCATATTCACGGTTTAACAGACTATTGAACAACGTTTCTTTCTTTACTTCAAGAGTTATAGTTAGAAGATATAGTCTAAGAGGTTCATAGATGTTATTACATAAAGAGATTTTTCAGTTTATGTTCTTATTTTCCTTTTCACTCTTCCACTTTTCCAGTAATTATTTTGGTACTAATTTTTATCATTTATATATAATTTCGCTTACCTACTGAATGATTTCACAGGGGATGTATTCAACCAATTATGAAACAAAGTATTAAATCATGAGGAACCAGATGGTATTAGTTACTATTTTAATCTCCTAACCTGATCGATGGTTCGAAAACTTTGACAGTTCGCCCAGTTTTTAATATATAGGGAAATTAAATAAAATTTCTTCCATGTCTTAATATTTCAGAAATTAATACATGGGTTTAAATATAATTAATTGTGAATAAAAATTAATTAGGATTTGAGGGCGACTTGGTGTGACATCATGATTAAAATTGATTGGGATTTGGAGGAAGTTAGGTGTGACACACTAAGGTTAAATTTTGGAAACTTTGTTTCAAAATAATTAAATACGGATTTAGTGGACAAGTCCGGGGATAATGGTGAGCGATAACGAGATGCAAATTTTATTTAGGTGAAGGCTAAATAATTTAGAGTCGGGGATTTAGACTCGGGTGATGTTATTTCGGGCCACGAGAGTAAGTCCGAATATATTGGTTGGGGTGATACCAAAAGAAATTAATGTGCAAATTAATTAATCATTAGAGTTGGGCCATAAACTCATAATAAACATGGAATAGGCTTGTGTCACGGACTTAGTACACGGTGTAGTCGGGATGTTTTATATTTATATATATACGGTGTGTGATAGTATATATATGGTGTGTCCAGTAATATCAGTAGATAGATATTATTATTATATACTCTAATGCTATAGGGGAGGTTGCGCGTAGTGGATGAATCACCTAGCTTTAGGAGTAAGGTGAGTATAATCCCAGGTCATAGCGTCCGTTATATGGGTGAGGGGCATCTCACTTTCAGGGAAGGAATATGACCGCCTCCAACATGTATGTATTAACCAAGTTAGTGAACGATTCTGACTTGGGGTAACTAGGTTATGTGAATATACCTAGTGGGATAGCACTTTAGAGAATTTATACCCGGTGAGACTTTACTCGGGGGATATTATTATTAAATGTTATTTCAGTATGTTTATGAATACTGTGATATGAGTAAGTATATAATTAGGTAAATAATTATATACGGGTTAAATAATACAAAGCATGAGTTGTATTATATGTATAACAGATGTGGAGGTTATATGAAATTTAAAAGGGAAATGATTTAATTAAGTCTGATGTTGATAATAACTTACAAATCATAATTAAGGCATACTCGGTTGGAGTAGGGTGTTGACAAGGGTTATATAATTTATCTAGTCATGAGAATAAGAACTAGGCAAATTTAATTAAGGCGTTAGTAGTGCACATTAGAGGAGGGGTGAGGATGTCCTCAAAGGAGTGCGGCACTAACTAAAATATGGAGAGCATGCATATTTATTTATTACTAGAAGTTAATCATCTGCTAAATGTTTTGGGTACTAACCCTTTCTATAAAAACCTTTTTAAAACCTTTTAGGTGTCCAGCCACAGGCACGCCAGGCTTGACTCAATTTCAGGGATCTGTTGTTGCAGCATATGTGGATGTTCCGAGAGTTTTGATAGACGCCTCACTCTTTCATTCCTAGTATAGAGACTTCTTATCAGTTATTTCAAGCATGTAGCTCACAGTTCATTTAGTTTTGTCAGACTTGTTGAGATTGATTACTTGTCTTTATTCCATATTTGTTAGAGTTTGGGCCGGTGGTTTATTCGGTCAGTTAATTAATTGTGAATGGTTGTTTCAGTTAATTGTGATTATTGTGTAGTGTTATTTTCGCATGATATTTTTATTTAAGTTAATGAAAGATAAAACTTGGCACCGGTCTAATTTTCTCACTTAGGTGGTTAGTAATTTAAAAAGGCGGCAGTGATGCTAAGCATGATCCAACAGATAAACATGTTCTAACTTAATTTAGGACTGATCACCCGGGGTTAATTAGGTGGGGTGTCACAGATGGTATCGGAGCATCAGGTTCTAGTGTCCTTGGGATCTGTGCGGCTTACTATGTTTCAGCGTAGCATTCGGTTGTTATAGAGCCCTATTATTAGGACTGTTGATTCATTTTTCGCTTGTGAGATATCATATTTCTGCTGTGAATATTTTTGTGTAAATTGTGTACTTATACAAATCAATCTATTTCAGATGCCACCGAGGAGACAGAGAGCGGAGAGGGCTGAGGCTAGGGATAAGGTCAGGGAGGCTCATCAGTAGCCACACGTACCGCCACCACCACCATCACCCGAGTTGATTTCCACTACTCAGGTGGCAGTGATAGTGGCCCAGGCGATCGAGACAGCGATACGAGCTATGGCAGCTCACTTTCCACAGCCCCAGGCACCGCCTCCAGTGGCACCAGCAGTTCAGGCTCCAGTGGGGCCACCATCTTGGCAGCGAGTTAGGGAGACCTTTCAGAAGGGTCACCCACCTGAGTTTCGAGGTAGCACAGATGTAGTAGAGGCTTGTGACTGGAAGAAGAACATCCAGCGCCATCTGCGAATGCTGGAGTGTACCGAGGTGAAGAAACAGATGATCTCTACCTTTTGTTTTTCGGGGGCATCCTTACAGTGGTGGGAGTCAGTTACCACCATCGAGGAGCGGGATTTGATGTCGATAGCAGAGTTATGGGTGCGGTTCGACCGCAAATATTTTCCACCAGCGGTAGAGGCTAAGATGAGAAAGAAATTCAGTGATTTAGTACAGGGTGACCGATCAGTGGCAGACTATGAGGAAGAGTTCACCCGTTTGGAAAACTTTGTGCCAAATGAGGTGAACGATGAGGAGCGAAAGAAATCGAGATTTATGGATGGCTTAGCCTGGCGGATCAAGCAATATTTGATTGGGAATCTAGCGTTAGTGACTTATACAGATGTCGTTAGTACCGCACCTGTACATTGCCAAGATCATCGCTTCCATGTGAAGGGGAGCAAGAGAGTAGGGGATCCGAGCCAACAGGGCAAGGCAGTTACTAGTGGTGACACGAGTGGAACTCAGCAGTAGACTGGCAGTCAACAGGGGAATCAGGCTAAGAAGTTTAAGCCTGGTGGGTTCCGACCGAGAGGACAGGGGTTCAGACAGGGGCAGCCAGGACCGAATCAGCAGCAGAGGTTCCTCAGGGCCGTCATGGCCAAGGGAACAATGGGGGAGGCCAACAGGATCAGCCACGTCAGGGCCAACAAGGCCAACGACAGGGGGATGGTCAGAAACGTTATTTTGTCTGTGGCCAACCACGACACTTCAAGAGGGAGTACCCACAGAGGGGCAGAGGTCATCAGCAGGATGCCCAACAGGGCAATGGGGGCAGATGCCACCAGCAGCACCAGCTTCACCCGCCCTACCGTAGCAGGGGCAGATGCACTACGGGCGTGTGTATAACGTCCAGGATGTTCCCAACCTCCAGTGCAGCAAGCACCGCCAGCAATTCAGGTATGTTTCTCATTCATGGTTATGAGGGTAGTATTCTTTTTGACACGGGAGCTTTGCATTCATTCATTAAATATAATTTTGCTAAACGGGCCGGATTACTAGAGACCACAGGTAGTCTTCGGATGTGTGTAGAGTCACCAGTAGGCAGCGGGGCTTCGATTCATTCGATTTTTCGGGGGGTGGACATTTTGATTGGGAGACTTAGTTTAGCAACAGACCTATTAGTGTTAGATATGGAGGGGTACGATATCATCCTGGGTATGGAGTGGTTGGTCGGTTATTGGGCATATGTGGATTGTTACGAGAGGACAATCGTGTTCTCCATTCCAGGACAGGAGATGTTCTTGATAGCAATGTCGTTACCTGAGGGAGGGTCACGCACGCACCTGTATTACATCGAGGAGGAAACCTCACAGGAGGTGGAGATTTCGTTGGACTCAATCCCGATAGTGAGGGACTTTGAGGATGTGTTTCAAGAGATACCAGGGTTGCCACCTAGCAGGAAAATCAAATTTGTAATTGATTTAGCACCGAAGACGAGGCCAATTGCTCGGGCCCCATACCGTATGGCCCCTTCAGAGATGCGTGAGTTGAGAGAGAAGATTCAGCAGCTTTTGGGTCAAGGTTTCATTCGGCGGAGTACATCGTCGTGGGGTGCACTGGTGTTATTTGTGAAGAAGCGGGACGGTTCACTACGGTTATGCGTGGACTATAGAGAGCTGAACAAGGTGAAGATACGAAATAAGTATCCGTTACATAGGATTGATGATCTATTTGACCAGTTGAGAGGGGCGTCTTACTTCTCTAAGGTCGACTTGAGGTCAGGGTATCATCAATTATGTATCCAAGAGGAGGATGTTCCTAAGAACGCTTTTCTATCGCGGTATGGATCTTATGAGTTCAGGGTGATGCCATTCGGGCTCACCAATGCACCAGCAGTGTTCATGGACCTCATGAACAGGGTTTTTAGGGAGTTTCTTGATCAGTATGTCATCGTGTTCATTGATGACATCCTGATCTACTCGCGCACCGAGGAGGAGCACGCAGAGCATCTGCGTATAGTTTTACAGACACTGCAGGATTAACGCCTCTATGCCAAATTCGGGAAGTGTGGATTTTATCTATGGGAGGTACAGTTTCTTGGCCACATGGTGTCAAACTAGGGTATTGCGGTGGATCCGAGTAAGGTATCAGCGGTGAGGGAGTGGGGGCAACCCACGACACCGACCGAGGTGCGCAGTTTTTGGGGATTGGCCGGTTATTAAAGGCGGTTCATCAAAGGATTCTCAAAGACTGCGGGCCCTTTAACAAATATGACTCAAAAAGGGGTACCTTTCACTTGGAGTGATCATTGTCAATTAGCTTTTGACGAGATAAAGGACAAGTTGACATCTGCACTCGTACTTGCTTTGTCGAAGGGAGGATTAGAGTATCGGGTTTATATTGACGCATCCTTACAGGGACTTGGGGGTGTGCTTCAGCGGGAGGAAAGGGATATAGCTTATGCATCCAGAAAACTAAAGCCCCACGAGAGGAACTACCCCACTCAAGACCTGGGGATAGCAGCGGTCATTTTTTCTTTGAGGATATGGAGACATTATCTTCTAGGAGAGCAGTTCACATTATTCACGGATCACAAATCACTTCAGTATCTCTTCACACAGAAGGATATGAATATGAGGCAGAGGTGATGGCTAGAATTCGTGAAGGACTACCAGTTTGATATTCAATATCATCCTGGTAAGGCTAATGTGGTGGCAGAGGCATTGAGCCATAGATCGATTGGGGAAATATCATAAGTCTAGAAAGCGAAGTGGAGAGAGCTTCGATATGAGGATGATGTAGCCAGGGCTTGCATGTCAGTATTATCCATCACACCTGAGATCATTATACGGGTTGTGAGGGCTCAAACAGAGGATCAAGTCTGCTGGGACAGGGTGAGCCAGTTGCTAGCTGAGGGAGCAGAGGGTTACTCGGTCAACTCGGAAGGAGGCTTATGCCTAAATGGGAGGTTAATTGTGCCAGAGGATGAGGAGTTGAGGCACGTTGTTATGACAGAGTCCCATGGGTCAAAATTTGCGGTACATCCCGGTGGGGATAATATGTACCAGGATATGAGGAGGCAGTATTGGTGGGCAGGAATGTAACGGGACATAGCAGAGTTTGTTTCAAAATGTGCCACATGTCAGCTTGTGAAAGTTGACCACCAGAGACCATCAGGGATGCTACAGTCGCTGGAGATTCCCGTGTGGAAGTGGGAGAGCATCTCCATGGACTTCATTACAGGGTTACCTGCATCGCAGAGGGGTCATGATTACATATGGGTCATTGTGGATCGGTTGACCAAAGTGGCCCACTTCCTGCCGGTTCGCACAGACTTTGAGACGATGCGATATGCGCAGCTATTCATAGTTGAGATTGTTAAGCTACATGGGGTACCGGTTAATATTGTGTCTGACAGAGACAAGATCTTTGTGGCCCACTTTTGGCAGAGCTTTCAGGAGGCCATGGGCACAGAGTTACATTTGAGTACAGCCTATCACCCACAGACTGACGGGCAGACTGAGAGAGTCAATCAGATGCTAGAAGATATGCTCAGAATGTGCATATTAGACTTTGGGGGAGGTTGGGAGAAATATCTTCCTTTGGTAGAGTTCGCGTATAACAACTCTTGCCAATTCACGATCGGCATGGCACCATTAGAGGCACTATACGGGAGACCTTGTCGTTCACCCGTCTATTGGTTATAGGTGGGGGACAACAAACTATTGGGGTCGGAGATTGTTCAGGAGACGTCGGCCAAGATAGAGTTGATTCGAGGGCGGATTCGGATAGCTCAGGATAGACAGAAGAGTTACAATGATGCTTCACGGAGACATGTGGAGTTAGAGGTTGGGGATCAGGTATTAGTCCGAGTGTCCCCTATGAAAGGGGTGATGAGGTTTGGCAAGAAGGGTAAGTTAGCACCGAGGTACGTGGGACCTTTCCCTATTATCGAGAGGGTGGGACCAGTAGCTTATAGGCTGGGATTTCCAGAGCACCTTCAGCGGATACACGACGTGTTCCATGTGGCATCGCTAAAGAAATATCGCAAGAGCAAGAGGGCCTTCTGGCATATTCCACTCGAGGAAATTGATTTACAGCCAGACGTTTCATATAAGGAGAGATCGGTGGCTATTCTGGACCGTAGTGAGCGGAAGTTACGATCCAAGGTTGTTCCATTAGTCAAAGTACAGTGGGGTCATCACAACGTTGACGAGTCTACCTGAGAGCGGGAGGAGGATATGCGGGAACAATATCCAGAGCTTTTCACCACAAGTACGACCTAATTTCGGGGACGAAATTCCTTTATAAGGGGGGGAGTATGTAACACCCCGTATTTTCATGCATTTAATATTAAATTAATTCGGGAATTCAAAATTAC
Source organism: Sambucus nigra (assembly GCA_949130495.1). Taxonomy (NCBI): domain Eukaryota; kingdom Viridiplantae; phylum Streptophyta; class Magnoliopsida; order Dipsacales; family Adoxaceae; genus Sambucus; species Sambucus nigra. The sequence continues at coordinate 459,984,354 of OX422222.1, read as the reverse complement.
TTGTGTGTCGTAATTTTAATTGAATTAATTATGGCAATTTATATTTAAATATTAATCGGGGAATGAATGGTTAATATTTAGGGAAACTTATTTACTAAGTGAATAGTAATAATGTATTTACGTCATATCGGGTATTAATGATGGGATATGTACTTATTTCAACCGGGAGTCGGTATAGACTAATTTGGGTGTGAAATAAGTATTTTTATAAATTAATTCATATGTCAATTCTGAGTGTACGGTTGAGTTCGAATGGGTCGAGATAGTCGGAAAAGTGTACCCGGGGGTAGTAAGCGGGTCACGGGACGTTTTTAGGCATAGTCGGATCCACGCGGGGGCATTTGGGTCACTTGGGCTTTGCCCATTAGGCAAAAAATGGGATTAAGATAAATTATACAATTATAAGAGATAAGGGAACGACTGAATTGAGTTTAGAAAAGACTTAGTGGTTTAGAAAACCCTAATCGCAGTCAAAGGCAAAGTTGGGGATCCAGGAGAGCCAAAAAGAGTCATCTTCAACCTTGGGCATTCACAACTCCAAAATCAGACTCTACGAACCCTAAGGCAAGTGGTTAACTTTCTGTAGCATTTAAAGTGTATTTTAATTCATATTCATGTGATGTGGGTAATCAAAGAAATTCGTTTTGGGATTTAAAGGGGATAAACATGGGGTTTTGTAAACCATTAATCTGATTTCTAAATTGAGTAGAAATTCATATACAATCTGAGTTTTGAATTTGTATCTAGTAAGATGTGTAAACCCGGATGAATTAGAAATGAATTTGATACGAAACTGATGTTTAATAGGGTTAAAGATTAAATTTGATTTTACCCCAAACTCGTGGAAACATGAGTGAAAGTAAATTAATTAATGTTTTTGGACTTTAGGGAGGTTCCATATAAGGTGTTTGATGTTTATTGTCGATGGGAAAGCTTAGTTTTCAGTGTAGAAGAAGCTAGGGTTTGGAGGTGTGCATCCATGGCTGAAACAGCCAACTCGGGGAAGACGAGGACCTGATCGATCGATCGATTGAAGGTGGACCTTCGATTGATCGATGGTCCGGAAATTTTGACAGTTCGCCCAGTTTTTAATATATAGGAAAATTAAATAAAATTTCTTCCATGCCTTAATATTTCAAAAATTAATACATGGGTTTAAATCTAATTAATTGTGAATAAAAATTAATTAGGATTTGAGGGCGACTTGGTGTGACATCATGATTAAAATTGATTGGAATTTGGAGGAAGTTAGGTGTGACACACTAAGGTTAAATTTTGGAAACTTTGTTTCCAAATAATTAAACACGAATTTAGTGGACAAGTCCGGGGATAATGGTTGAGCAATAACGAGATGCAAATTTTATTTAGATGAAGGCTAAATAATTTATAGTCGGGGATTTAGACTCGGGTGATGTTATTTTGGGCCACGAGAGTAAGTCCGAATATATTGGTCGGGGCGATACCAAAAGAAATTAATGTGCAAATTAATTAATCATTAGAGTTGGGCCATAAACTCATAATAAACATGGAATAGGCTTGTGTCACGGACTTAGTACACGGTGTAGTCTGGATGTTTTATATTTATATATATACGGTGTGTGATAGTATATATATGGTGTGTGCAGTAATATCAGTAGATAGATATTATTATTATATACTCTAATGCTATAGGGGAGGTTGCGCGTAGTGGATGAATCCCCTAGCTTTAGGAGTAAGTTGGGTATAATCCCAGGTCATAGCGTCCGTTATATGGGTGAGGGGCATCTCACTTTCAGGGAAGGAATATGACCGCCTCCAACATGTATGTATTAACCAAGTTAGTGAACGATTCTGACTTGGGGTAACTAGGTTATGTGAATATACCTAGTGGGATAGCACTTTAGAGAATTTATACCCGGTGAGACTTTACTCGGGGGATATTATTATTAAATGTTATTTCAGTATGTTTATGAATATTATGATATGAGTAAGTATATAATTAGGTAAATAATTATATACGGGCTAAATAATACAAAGCATGAGTTGTATTATATGTATAACAGATGTGGAAGTTATATGAAATTTAAAAGGAAAATGATTTAATTAAGTCTGATGTTGATAATAACTTAAAAATCAAAATTAAGGCATACTCAGTTGGAGTAGGGTGTTGACAAGGGTTATATAATTTATCTAATCATGAGAATAAGAACTAGATAAATTTAATTAAGGCGTTAGCAGTGCACATTAGAGGAGAGGTGAGGATGTCCTTAAGGGAGTGTGGCACTAACTAAAATATGGAGAGCATGCATATTTATTTATTATTGCAAGTTAATCATCTGCTAAATATTTTTCAAATGTTTTGGGTACTAACTTTTACTATAAAAACTTTTTAAAAACCTTTTAGGTGTCCAGCCACAGGGACGCCAGGCTTGACTCAATTTCAGGGATCCGTTGTTGCAGCATATGTGGGTGTTGCGGGAGTTTTGATAGACGCCTCACTCTTTCATTCCTAGTATAGAGACTTCTTATCAGTTATTTCGAGCATGTAGCTCACAGTTCATTTAGTTTTGTCAAACTTGTTGAGATTGATTACTTGTCTTTATTCCATATTTGTTGGAGTTTGGGCCGATAGTTTATTCGGTCAGTTAATTAATTGTGAATGGTTGTTTCAGTTAATTGTGATTATTGTGTAGTGTTATTTCCGTATGAGATTTTTATTTAAGTTAATGAAAGATAAAACTTGGCACCAGTCTAATTTTCTCACTTAGGTGGTTATTAATTTGAAAAGGCGACAGTGATGCTAAGAATGATCCAACTGAGAAACCTGTTCTAACTTAATTTAGGATTGATCACCCGGGGTTAATTAGGTGTGGTGTCACGTCAATCAAAAGCAAAATAGAGGGGAAAAATAAATATAACAGAGCTCAATGAGACAATTTTGTTTTACTGAATTTCATTTACATGATAGTAAGTAACAGCGAAATGCTTCCAAAATTTCCCTACAAATGTTTGAAGTAGGAGAGATATTAGGTATTTACCAAAAAAAAATGCATCACTAATCAAACCAAAAAATACCTTAGCAGCTCTAGTTCTTGCTCTTGACCATCGTGTGTAGGAAATTAATGTTGAGTGGCGAAATTAATTGTTTAATTTCAATTGTATTAAATTCCGAATTTCCTATTTATGTGGTCTTGATAAATGTTAGATAATTAATTAGGAATGTGATAAATAAAGATTTTAAAAGATTGGGTAAACCTTATCCGTTAGTCACATGATGGTTAGTGGCATTAGTGGGAGACTTGAAAAGAGTCCCACCTCCACTAGGATTTCGGCCCTCTTCCCCTTATAAATAGAGATCTCTGCACCATCTAGAGTCATCTCAATACACACTATTTCTAAGGAGGGAGAGAAAATCCAAAATTCTTATTATTCGTATTTTCTCACAAATATTCCAGGCACATAAGAGAGCAATTATGGTCGATTCAAGAAGGGATTCAAAGGAATCTTTGACAGGAGCATTTAAGTCACCTTACTCCAATCAATTACAAAGGACAAAGGTTAGTTTTGATCATAGTTATAAAGAACTTACGATTCTGTGATTACATGAAGAATTAAACATCTTGGAATCATGATAAAACTATTTTTAACGTAATGTAACATTATGGTTTATATCCAATTTTTATGATTGACAAAACAGTATTAATTAACATCAGGTATCAGAGATTTCGTTTTATAATCTCATGCTTTTCGTTAATGAAATCTCCTTTATAACAATTTTGATGTATGATCTTTTGAAAATCTGAAAATCTGGAATTTTTGGTAAATCTGGAAATCTGGAAATTTTATTTTCTGGATATCTTGAATTTTTAAGCAATCTGGTAATCATACATATGGTAATTTGAATTTGTGTTGTGTATGACATTAAGAACGAAATTACTGCATACAATCCTTATCTTATGATAACTGTCCCATTATTGTTCAACCCCTTTTCGTGTTATTGGAACCCTAATATGCCGTTAGCATTATTTTATTGTTTCGAGTTTTGTAAGCATTCTGAAAAACACTTTTATTGATCATGCTAAGAAAACGAATTTGTTTTTAAGATTAATTAAGTGAAAAATATGATTTGACGCAAAACAGATTTCGGAACAAATTTTTTTTTGGTGCAGTGAATAGTATTTTTCAAAATTTTTGGTGTCCGATTGACTTGAAACTTGACATATTGACTGGAAACGGACCAACGATTGAATTTCACGGCCTATGGCCGTAATGCAATGTGTTTTTCAACAATCTGAGTCCATTAAGGCCCTCAAAACCCCATTTTTGCCATTTTAGAAAATAATCTCGAGGCTTATAACTCTTTGCAGAAAATTGATATTAACGTTACGCAAAAGGTTTTGGTTTTCTGGCATGTTTTACTTCGTATCTATGGTGAAAACTCATTTTTTCCATTTTTGACAAAATTTATGAATTATGTATTTTTTACTATACCTGGGCAATTCTATTTTTGAGGCAATTAAGCTATTATTGGTATCTTTGTAATTACTGATAGATTATATATTATAGTTAATATTTAATGCATGATTAACTATATTTAAATTGGGACATGTAAGAAATTATTCATTTGAGTTAAGTCAAAAGCCAAACACAGGCTGAGACTGTATGTACGAATAATACACTTACATGCATTAAAGGTTTATTCCAATGTTAGTTATAAAATTGGATTGATGCGCAACACATGCTAATTTCTAAATTGAACAACATTAGAAAAACTTTTGTGAAAGACAGAATAGTTGACATTAAGTCCATTAATCATATAATTAAATGTTTAGGCAACAAACACAGATGCCAAAATTATGGGACCATGATAAATGAATTATAGGGTAATATATCTTTACAATCTGAGCATTATGTGATGATTAACACAGATTCTGTGATATTCAGATTGTAAATGAAATATGCCAAAAAATTTAGTCAACAATTCAATATTCGACCCTTGCAATTTTGTTGTGTGTGAAAATTTAATTTGTGAACATTATTATTAATTGCAGTTCCCCGTAACCTGTATTCGCAAGCTCAGTCCTATTCCAAATTTAATGGAACTAATTTTTCTTAATGGAATGAGCAAATTGAGTTCAGTCTAGGGGTTCTCGACCTGGACATGGCAATTATGTGTGATGAACCCGCTGCTATTACTGATGTCAGTAGCGAGGATGAAATTGTTGTCCATGAAGCATGGTCTCGGTCCAATAGGCTGGCCCTTTTGTTTATGCAAATGTGTGTTGCTGCTAACATTAAGACCTCCTTACCTGAAACTACGAAAGAGAAAGAGTATTTGAACAACATTAAGGAACCCTTTCGCACTGCTGATAAATCCCATGCTGGGAAACTGATGGCTAACCTGATCACTATGAGGTTCGATGGTACTCGAACCATGAATGAGCACATTATAGAGATGACCAATATGGCTGCTAGACTTAGAGTTTTGGGCATGACAGTGGATGAGTCTTTTCTCGTCCAATTAGTCCTAAATTCCCGACCTCCTGAGTATGGGCCTTTCCAAATCAATTACAACACTACAAAAGATAAGTGGAATGTAAATGATTTGCAAAGCATGTTGGTACAGGAGGAAGGAAGGCTTAAGCAACAGAATGGCCATGTGACTAAGGGACAGGTGGAAAATCTGATAGTCAAAGGAGATGGTTTTAAGAAGAAGTTCCGCAAGGGCATTAAGAAAGGTCCTGGGTCGTCTCATCAAGTTGAACCGTCAACTACTCATGTGAAGAAGGAAAAGAACGATAAGTGTCACTTCTGTAAAAAGAAGGGCCATTTTCAGAGGGATTGTCATAAACGAAAGGTATGGTTCGAGAAAAAGGGTAAGCCCTTTATTTATGTTTGTTTTGAATCAAACCTTATTAACGCTCCTTCTAACACTTGGTGGATTGATTCTGATTCTATGTGTCATGTTTCTAATTCGATGCAGGGCTTCGCTTCGATCCGCAAAGTAAATCCAAATGAGCATTTTCTCTACATGGGCAATAAAGCGAAGGAAAAAATAGAAGTTATTGGAGTATTTCATCTGATTTTAATCACTGGATTTATTTTAGATTTGCAAGAAAATTTTTATGTTCCCACGGTTTCTAGGAATTTAATTTATGTTTCCAAACTTGCTTTTGACGGTTTTGCGATTGAATTTAAGTACAATGGTTTTGGTTTGATTAAAAATTCTAATAATTTTGGTTCTGGATTTTTATTAGATGGTTTATATCAATTGAATCATGAAAAGAATTTTTCTGAAACCCTTGTGACCCTGCATCCTAATGTTGGTACGAAACGTACACTTAAGGATGAAAAATCTGCTTATTTGTGGCATAAAAGATCAGGGCACATATCCAGGCCGAGAATTGAAAGGCTCATTAAAGATGGAATACTCCATAACCTGGATTGGGCCAATTATGATGTATGTGTTGACTGTATTAAAGGAAAACATACCAAACATACAAAGAAAGGAGTCACAAGAAGCACCCAGCTACTTGAAATAATACATACAGACATATGTGGACCTTTCGATATTCCATCCATTGGTGGAGAAAAATACTTCATCGCCTTTATAGATAATTTTTCACGTTATTGCATTTTGTACATGTTGCATGATAAATCCCAGTCTGTGAACGTCGTTGAAATATACATTAATGAGGTTGAGAGGCAAAAAGGTGAAAATAATTAGATCTGATAGAGGTGGTGAATATTATGGTAGATATGACGAGTCATGGCAATGCCCTGGACTATTTTCTAAACTCCTTGAAAAATTAGGTATTTGCGCCCAATACACAATGCCAGGATCACCTTGGCATAATGGTGTAGCTGAAAGGCATAATCGTACCCTTATAGAAATGGTTAGAAGTATGATAAGTAGGACCCAGTTACCTATATTTTTGTGGACACATGCATTAAAGACCGATGTACACATCTTAAACAGGTTTCCTAGTAAGTCAGTTTCAAAAACCCCTTTTGAACTTTGGAAATGATGGAAACCCGATTTAAGGTATTTACGTGTGTGGGGCTGCCCAGCGGAATCTAGCATCTATAACCCTCATGAAAAGAAATTGGATCCTAGGACATTATCTTGTCATTTCATCGGGTATCCAGAAAATTCAAAGGGATATAGATTCTACTGTCCAAATCATACAACTATAATCATAAAAACTGGAAATGCTAAATCCATTGAAGAAGGTGAAGTAAGTGGGAGTATAAAAGAAAGGGAGGTAATCATTCAAGAAGTCAGGGTACAAATTCCTATACCCAAAGTTCATAACATACCTGTTGTTCCTAATGTAGTTATTGAACCGGTCATTGACCAAATCAATAACAATGAACAACAAGTGAATGATCAACCAACTGAATAACCACATAATGAGACTATAACCGACGAAACTTTTAAAGCACCACAAGAAGTGCCATTAAGAAGATCTCAAAGAGAAAGGAGATCGATAATTCCCTGATGATTATGTGGTATACCTTCAAGAGACCGAATTTAACATAGGGAATATTAATGATCCAGTTTCTTATGAAAAACTGTAAATAGTTCCAATAAATGGATTGATGCCATGAATGAAGAAATAAAATCTATGAATGACAATAAAGTTTGGGAGTTGGTCGAATTTCCAGAAGGACAAAAATGATTTGGGTGCAAGTGGATCTTTAAGACCAAACTTGACTCAAAAGGCAATATCGAACGACATAAAGCTATACTTGTTGCCAAAGGTTTTAATCAACGAGAAGGCATTGATTATAATGAGACCTTCTCTCCAGTTTCAAAAAAGGACTCATTAAGAATCATATTAGCATTGGTGGCTCATTACGATTTGGAGCTGCACCAAATGGACGTAAAAATAGCTTTTCTAAATGGGAGTTTAGAAGAAGAAGTCTACATGGCACAGCCACAAGGCTTCATAAAGGAAGGAAAGGAAAACAGGGTCTGTATGTTAAAGAAGTAAATATATGGTCTAAAGCAAGCTTCTCGTCAACGGTACATTAAGTTCCACGATACCATCTTTGGGTTTAAGGAAAATACTGTTGATCGGTGTATATACCTGAAGATCAGTGGGAGTAAGTTCGTATTTTTAGTACTATATGTTGATGACTTACTTATCGCCAGCAGTGATCTTGGTTTATTAAGTGAAACCAAGAAATACCTTTCTAATAACTTTGAAATGAAAGATTTAGGCGAGACATCCTTCGTGATCGGGATAGAAATATCTCGGGATATATTACGAGGAATGTTGGGACTATCTCAAAAAGCTTACATTAACAAAGTTTTAGAAAGATTTAGCATGCAAAGTTGCAATCTCATTAATGTTCCACTTCAGAAAGGGGATAAGTTCAGCTTAAGTCAATACCCTGGAAGTGATTTAGAAAGGGAGCACATGAAAGGCATGCCTTATGCTTCGCTCGTAGGGAGCTTGTTGTATGCACAAGTCTGCACTAGACCGGATATTAATTTTACCGTTCGGATGCTAGGAAGATATCAATGCAATCCGGGGATTTACCATTGGAAAGCTACAAAGAAAATGATTAGGTACCTGCAAGGGACCAAGGATTACATGATCACATATCGGAAGACTGATCACCTTGAGGTGATTAGTTATTCAGACTCAAATTTTGGGAGATGCCTTGACAGTACGAAGAGCACTTCCGGATATGTCTTCCTTATGGCTGGAGGATCCGTGTCATGGAAAAGTGCTAAGTAAAGCGTCATTGCATCATCTACTATGGAGGCTGAATACGTAGCTTGCTTCGAAGCTATAAATCATGGATTATGGCTGCGAAACTTTATTTCAGGACTTAGAATTATGGGGACAATATCTAAGCCGCTGAAAATTTATTGTGATAATGTCGCAGCAGCCTTCTTCTAGAAGAACGATATGTATACTAAGGTTGCTAAGCATATTGAAATGAAATACCTATCAGTTAAAGAAGAAGTTCAGAAACAAAGAGTGTCAATTGATCACATTAGTACGTGTGATAACATAGCAGATCATTTTACGAAAGGACTATCTCCAAAGACCTTTATGGAACATGTCAAAGAGATGGGTCTCGATTAGTTAGATTATGATTGCTATTTTGGCTTAGTTGTTTGACACTATTACTTGAATTCAATAAAAGTGTTTATGATTTCTATTATTTCTGTCTTTTGTGAATGCATGCATATAATTCTGAATAATTGGCAGAAATAGTCCTTATTCAAAAAGACATTATGAGGCCATTATGATACCCAATATTAAAGTCTCAGTTGAATGAAACATAGGTGTTGTGGTACATCAAAGGAACCACGCTCTTGAATAGCATGGAACCGCCATGACTCGCATCCGTGAATCATTTGATTTAGCAAAATTATCAATGATTGTGCACCTTCTGATACCTAATTTAATTATATGAATTATTAAGACCAAGTGGGAGACTGTTGGAAATTAATGTTGAGTGACGAAATTAATTATTTAATTTCAATTGTATTAAATTCCGAATTTCCTATTTATGTGGTCTTGATAAATGTTAGATAATTAATTAGGAATATGATAAATAAAGATATTAAAAGATTGGGTAAACCTTATCCGTTAGTCACATGATGGTTAGTGGCATTAGTGGGAGACTTGAAAAGAGTCCCACCTCCACTAGGATTCTGGCCCTCTTCCCCTTATAAATAGAGATCTCTGCACCATCTAGAGTCATCTCAATACACATTATTTCTAAGGAGGGAGAGAAAATCCGAAATTCTTATTATTCGTATTTTCTCACAAATATTCCGAGCACATAAGAGAGCAATTATGGGCTATTCAAGAAGGGATTCAAAGGATGCTTTGACAGGAGCATTTAAGTCACCTTATTCCAATCAATTGCAATGGACAAAGGTTAGTTTTGATCATAGTTATAAAGAACTTACGATTATGTGATTACATGAAGAATTAAGTATCCTGGATTCATGATAAAACTGTTTTAACGTGATGTAACATTATGGTTTATATCCGATTTTTATGATTGATAAAACAGTATTAATTAACATCATGGACAGCAGTTTTGGATTTCATAATGTCAAAGAACAATACAGAGTTCCTTTTGGGTACGAAAAAATCTAATAGCTTCCACCTACAAATCAAATTTACAAAATTCAAACTTTTAAGTACACTAAAAATCTAGTATCCATAACAATTTATTTGTCTTTCTCATAAATTTGGACGATTATTCAATTATTTTTTTATACAAAAAATTATCCAATTAATCTTTATACAATAATCGTTGTTTTGGACCAAGCACACGATCCTCTCTATACATAATAGACACACGTATATAGAGATATATTTATATCAACGGTGAATAATTACATATTAGTTTTCCAATCTTCATTTCTATCTTGCAAATTTTAGAGGGTTTATGAAAAGAGAGATAAAGAAGATATAGATATGAGAGTAAAATAGAAGTAAAAAAATGATTTCCTACGTTATTTACACGCATCGATATCGTCAAAAAGCTACTTCCGAAGCAAGAAGTTGTTGATAAAATAACATTTGCTGAAGTTCAATACGATTATGCATCATCAAATGGAGAAAATTGATGAATATTTACATGAAGATGTCGAATATTTATTGCATTCTCAACGTTACCGGTTTGCATTTTCAGCAATCTCTACACAAAAAGCTTCTACCAAGTTCATTTCCTAATATAAAACAATGGCACTACAAACATCGGCATAGGTTATTTTTCATTTTTTTTCACACTATGTTTTTGTTTTTAGTCTTAATCTTTCTTGACCTTTTACAATTACATAGACCTTAAGGATGTTGAGTATTATGAAATGAATAAAAATTTCTTATATTTATAATTTAATATCCATATACTAACAAAGTTTTTTTTTATAATTTACCCTCCCTTACGTACATTTTTACTTAAAATGCAATTTGAAATGGTGAAAATGGAGCCGTTAAAAGAGACCATCTGTCTTACAACATTGTTGTGCTATAATCCATTCTTTGTTCTACCTCATAACTAATGAGATTTTTTGCAAAATTTGACATAAAAATATTTAAATTTATGTTTAATGAATGATAATTTATGAAACGTTCCGGCTTATAATTATACAATAAATTTTTAAAAAAAACGCATGCGATGCGGGGTTAAAACCTAGTGTTCTTTTATTTAGTCTTTTAGCTAAAAGTTGGAGGAGTGTTGTAGTTCTGATTATTGATTTGCTCAAATTTGGTTTTAGGCTAAAGTGTTAATTTTTTAGTATGCTATAGGAGATGATTTATGTACTCGGTGTTGTTAATTTTAGCAATGTTTATAATTTGATTATACCATTGGAGATACTAATTCAAGGTCCGATTTTGATGTTTTTTTTTATCGGATCGGCTTGGTCGGTTCTCTAAAAAAAGGTACCGAGATCTGACCGATAATGTCGGTTAACCGACTCTAGTCAGTGCTGTTTTTTATAGGGTCGGTCCTCACATTAATGAATTACATCATTTATAAAAATAAAAATATATCTGATTCTATTTTTTCCAAATATTCAAAACTAAAGAATATCAAAATTTGCAATTAAAATAAACCTTCTATTGAATTAAACTATAATTTAAACTAACCAGATGTTAAAATATATATAATTTTACTATTTATTTATCTTATATATATATATATATATATATATATATATATATACAGTACTGCTCTTGTGCATACCAGTCCATATTTTAAGAGTGCGGACTGGACATGTGTCACCTGGCGGTGAGCCTAGAAATTATAGGATAAATTATAGGCGCTCTCTCTCTTCTGGGCTCACCGCGTGATGACACGTGTCCGGTCCGAACTCTGAAAATGCGAACAGGTATGCACAAGAGCATATATATATATATATATATATATATATATATATATATATATATAGAGAGAGAGAGAGAGAGAGAGAGAGAGAGAGTCAGTCCAGATCGGTCCTTACAAGGGTCTTGAAACTGTAAACCGTGGACCGGACCGACTTGATGGGTCCACTAAAACACAAATCGGGACTGGATCGGTTAAGAAAAAAGATTAAAAAAAAAGTCGATTCGACTCGATTCGGTCCGGTCGATTTGTTGAACATCCCTAATGAGAACTATACAATGCCCTTAACACATTACCATATTATGGCAATGGAGATGTTGCCCTATGTGGTCGTTCATATGCCACCTGCCCAAGGTCGGCCATGACGAGGACCACTTGTAAGATAAGCAAAATTTTAAGGATTGATTTTTTTTTTTTTTTTAAACATAGGTGAATTTATATTTAGAAAAAAAAGCATGTACGGAAGAATCTTTTTTGAGAATTTTTTATTTTCTTCTATTTTAAATCTCAAAAGATTTAGTCTGAAGAATGTTATCAATTTCTTACTTGAAATGCTTATGCCAGTTAAGAGTTACCACGAACAACAATTATGTAGTTAATTGTTCAAAAAAGTTGAGTGGGCGTTGGGAGCTAAAAATTTCCACTTAAAGACAATAAAAAAGAAGTCAGGCTGGTGTAATTAATCTTCCTTTACAATTTATAATTTAAGCATTTATTAAAAATCCACATGACCCCACAACTGCTAGAATAGGAGCTGTCTCTTTTTGGAGGCACTAAATGTACTTGACTTATATGGAGGGGTTATTATTCATCTACGAGCACTGAATTAATTAGTTTGTTTAATACAATGTTCTAATTTATTTTCTAAAGTTACAATAATCCAATTTTCATCAATAGTGCGATTTAACCTTTGATTTTAAATATCAGATTCTACCACCTTAATTTTATGTGTTTATGCAGGCCGGTTTAGAAGGGAGGCCAGAGAGGCGGCTGCCTCGAACCGATCCCGATTTTCAATGCATTTTAGGGGTCCCAAAAAAATTTATGTGTATATATATTTATAATGACATTTTCAATTGTCCCAAAAATAATTTGTTGAAAACTGAACGGACAAATATTTAAACTTGTCACAATTTATGAAAAATAAGTCGGCATCGTTTCGATTTTAAAAAAATTGCAATTTGTAAATTAATAAAAAAAGTTCTTGTGAAATACAGGTCCAACAATTCAAGAGTTCGCCTCGAGCCTCTAAACTCTCGGGACCGGCCCTGTGTTTATAGCACGTTTAGTTTACAACTTTGGTAAGTCATACTTACGCTTTCACATAAAATATATGGAGGTTGATAATTCATAGGGGGGTATAGCTTTTAAAACTAAAAGAAGTTGGGTAATTTGTAAAATTAATCCCGAATTTTGAGGTCATTAATTTTTTAAGCCGATATATATGTTAGCTTTCATATTACAAAATTGATCAACTTTATCCCTCTGTCACATCTCCATTAAGAAACTTAACGGGAAATTAAGTGTCTATTACATGGTTTCCTACAACATATGCTCATATCGAAAATATGATGAATAAATTTAACTCATGTTTTATATTATAATTTTGAAAAATCGTGTTCAAATTGAAAATGACACTAAACTTCGAGTTTGCTTTTACATTCCCTACCCCCCCCCCCCCCCCCCCCCGAAAAAAAATTAGTGTTCTTAAGAGTTCGTTTAAACAATTTTATCGTCCGAAATTCATATGACTGGTTTTTATGGATTTTGAGTTACAAAATTTAGGAAATAAATCAAAAACTGTCATTAAAAACTACTAGGGCAAAAAAAGTGGATTCCGAAGATCCTAGTATATCTCTCAATGTCCTTTCAGTATATTCTCTTAGTGATTATTTCCTTTAATTTATTAATTTAGCAAAGTTATGCGATGGTCATCAGTTCGATTCCTATAGGCGGCTTCTCCATTTTTTTATTCGAATTTTTACATGATTTATAATGTCCCTTTGAAATCAAAAAACATTGAAAAAAATCTTCCTCTTTTTTTGTATTATCAATTTTCAGGTGAAGCCCATAAATGCTAGAAATGCATCGGTTTATTTTGGAAACACTTAAATGAAGTTGACTTGTAAGGAGAATATTGAATTTCATGAATGAGCATTCAATTACTTAGTTTGTTCATTGGCTAATTAATACATCCACAACCAACATTTAAGTCATAACCAGCAATTAGTTGAATGAACACCTATATATACATATATACATGTATGTACAGTTACACACACACATACACACAGTGATAAGAGATGGAGAGAAAAGGTGGTCATGTGATGATGAGTGTGCTTGTGTTGGTGGTGCTGGTGTTAGTAGCACAACATGGGACAGAGGCACAAGGGTTTTATAGCTGTTGGGGAGGGTGTTATAATAAGTGTTATCTTCAGAATAGCAGGACTTATCTTAATCCAACAGTGGGTTTGCCTTGTTTCTCTAATTGTTTTAGGGGTTGTTTTCCTACCACTGTCTTGGATGCTCACTACTATTGCCAACTTGGTTGCTCAATGAATACTTGCATTCCCATTGGAACTGGTAACCTCTCTCTCAAGAAAAACATACACCAAAAAAAATTCTCTCTCGTGAATATATATTTATTTAAGGGGCATGTTTGTCCTAGTCCCTAACGTGACACGTCGTATTTTATGCAGTTTAGTACGCTAATAATTTAATATGAAGATATTTTGGTGTTAGCATTTTTATATAAGCAGAAAAAAAAAGAGGACCGTTCTTTAAAGTTTTAAGGCAAGGTTTTTAATTTTTGAGTAATACTACTACGTATACCCTTTTCTGTGACCGTTTTTTATTACCCGATTGATATGTCTAATACCCATTGGCTGATGTTTGTGATTCACATGGCCGCATTACAAACATCAGCCTTTTGACACATCTGTTAGGTAACAATTACAAACACCAGTCAATGTGTATTAGTAACAAAAAGTGGTCATAGAAAAGGATATACCTAATATTACTCTTAATTTTTTATCAAGGAGTATGAAAAGTATGGAAGATTTTGAATTTTCCAACTTTTGGTGTGTTCGATTGCCTTACCTTTTTATAAAATTGTTTTCCAAGATGGCCTAAAGTACAACCTGATAATGTACGTTTTAAATTTTTTTCAATGGAATTTTTTCTTTGGGAGCTAAAAAAAAATATTCCATGAAAGATTTTTCTTTAGGAATTATTTCCATCCCTCCAATCAACACACCCTAATTTGACAAAGTTTTGGGGGCCTTGAAACTAAATACTTGTTTTTTTTTACTTGGCAGGTATGGGAAAACTGGAATGGTGCCTGGGAAACTGCACTGACAGTTGCAAATCTTCCTAGGAAACTGCTCTCACAATTGCAAATCATAGAGAAGTCTTTGAAAATTAATGTGGAAACTTAATTATCTATCTACACTATATTTGTCATACATAGATAATATGGTGTTTGTGGCTGTCTTTTGACTCTTATATAGCATGATAATAAAAAGACTTCTGCATTTAATGTTGTTTACTTCTAGTTTCCTACTTATGTAATGTTCCTTAAGTGAGCGTTTGACAAGATAAATAACAATATATATGTGTGTGCCCGTTCGCATGTGAATACTAATAGAGTGATTAATTATCATTATTCGACTTTAATCACTAAACTGTTTTCTTTTAACACTTTTTTTACCTTTTACGACCAAAAATCAAAATTGTGACCAAGTTTAAAACCAAAATGGTGGCTTAAGTCAAATACGGATAATTAAATGAGGCGAGCTCGAGCTTTAATCAAGCCAAGCTCGAGTTGTTCATGAACAGATCGATTCGTTTGCGTCTCTACCATTAAAAGACGTTATTAAAACCCTGTACATATTATACTAGAACCCTTGAACTCTTTATTCAACATAATTATCTTGTGTGGCAACAGTTTCTATATATGCAATAATCCTAGCAACCAATTGGCTTTTAGTGTCCATTTGTTTTGCCATATTTAACTTTGTTTCGCACAAAGTGTCGCAATAAAAGTTTTAAAAAAAGGGGGCCTTTAAGCGTTAACATTGAAATTTTGGTACTTATAGTGAAATCCATGAAATGAAAAGGAGCATTCAAATTCCAAACTTTTTGTTTCCTCGTGACAAAATGTATGGGTAAAACAAAGGTGTAAAGATCAAAATCGGAGCATAAATATCTTCGCGGGCAGTACAAGATCAACATGGATTGCAAATATCTTCGCGGATAGTAAACTACAAGCGTTAACGAGATCCCACACTAAAGTGCAAAATACGTGAGTCTTTAGATAAATAATCTTCTTGTCATAGCTAAACCAGTTGCACCATTCTTCTGATGTTACTAAGGTCCATCAATATATAGATCAACATATCAAAGGCTAGGCTCTGTTAGAAAATTCAAACATGCACACCAAATATATTGATTAAAATTCAACTGAACACACACACACATAAAGGAATAGAAACACTGGCGCCTACCGGGAACATATTGTTCTCTAAAGGGGAAAAATGCCTTTTTTAACTTCACTCCCTCAGATATCATGACAGTAAATAAGCAAGGATACTTCAAGTGCATAGAGAGAGAGAGAGAGAGAGAGAGAGAAGAGAAACACAATGGTTTATAAGGAACGTAGTGTGTTTTCTAAAAGGGAAATATTTTTTTCTTACTTTACCCCATAAGATAACTTTGTATTTAGAGATAACCCTTATATGTTCAATAATTGAATTTACCCCCACAGGCACAGGGTACAATCAGGTTATGCATAAGGTACAAACGGTTTGATGCACACGCCGAGGGAGGGGGAGATAAGTCTAATTATTCAACACTTGGGAGTATCTCTAAATACAATATTATCACAATTCGTAAAGTATATAAAACACACTTCACATAAAACAAAAAAGGGAATTGCGTTCAAATCCTCTTTTTTTCGTTTTGAATAATTGAGGGAACCCAGTTCTCCAAATTTACTAGAGTTCTTGGAGGAGTTTTAGATGCTAAGCTTGTATGTTATGGGTTCTGACCCTTTGTTTCCTGCTGCTTTGAATACTTCCTGTATACGAAATTCCGCCCCCTTGGGCGGGTTTGTTTTATGGTATCATTTGCTTATCAAAAAAAAAAAAAGTTCTCCAAATTTACTAATGCAACAAACTGACAATCTCTTTATTCATTAGGGGTGACAATTCGGGTCAACGGAACGTGTTTCGTGTTTCGGACCGACACGACACGACAAGATTTTTTCGAACACGACATGACACGAATTCGTGTTTTTTTTAGTTGATACGAACGCGACTCAAATAAAAAACAACACGGCACGACACGACACGAATACCAGAATTTCTTAAATTTCATGCCTAAAAAACACGACAACACGATAACACGACACGACTTATAATTCAAACACGACACAACTTCGTGTAAAAAAAACACGACATATCTTGTCAATTTCGGATCAATTTCGTGTCGTTCCCTGTCGTTTCTAAAATTGTCAGCCCTACTATTCATATTCAGTTAGGTACAAATGAAAGGTTACAAAGACTTAATATACGTCCAATGGAGTAAGGGATTTGGTGCCTAATTTATCCTAAAAGAATGAAATATTAAAAGCACCCCTGCTAATTATGGGAATATTCCTAATGAATGTTCTCTTATCATCTTAATCAGTAAGACATTACACTTGCCATTAACAAAATACAATTAAAATGAAACTCTCTTCTTGGACCCACACCACCCGTGCAACTCATAAATTTTACACTACATCTAGAAAACATGAATTCAACATTTTCCAACTCTCAACCTATAAAATTGACAACTATATGCATGTGCACACATGCAAACTTACTCATGCTCGCGGGCTCACAAATGCATTTGCGAATTTACATAAACATGTACACACGTGCAGGTACACGCACGTGTGCACACATATATACGCGAATTTACATGTGCCAGACTTCGATTTTAGCAAATAAAAGCATTTTCAAATTTTCTATAGAAAATAAATATTAGAAATGGGAGATGAAAATCGAAAATAGAACACTGGAAAACACTTCCCGCAATTAATCACACCTATATTATTTACCAGCATAGCATAACTTGCAAAACATAATGGTTTACACAAGAAACAAATTCAACAAGAACTACAACTGCACTTACTAAACATATTAGAGCAAACTAAATTTCATCACTAGCTACTAAAATGAACAACCCCAACCACTATAACAAGAGATATAACTGTAGATACAAACCTGCTAACCAAATTACCCACAATTGAAGGCTGAAGAAAAACTGCAAAGAGCCATAACAAAAACAAAAGGTTTCAATCATAAAGAAGGGATAAGCCACTTCGCCCAAGTACGCGGTGGATAACCTTTAGGTAAATGAGGCATGTTTAACGAGAAGGTTTCAACGGTTTCATCCTCCATATGATAAATACAATATTGCCACCGCCCCATCTTTTTTTCCACAAAGTAGATGCTATTAAAAACAAAATCATCGCCTGCCGAGACAGAAAACGCATACGCATCATCCACAAATAACACGTTATCACCCAAGCTACTCACATTCAACCATTCCTTGGCATCAAAATCAAATTTATACACCAGTAATTTTACTTTCATGTCCCGACAATAAACATCATAGTAAATTATCATCAAAAGATCCCCCGATAATTCCGCCAAATGTATCCGACTCCAACCATGTTCATTTGTTGGTGGTGAAGTAATAAATTCAGCCCTCGGAGGATCAGGTCCGTCAATCTTGATAAGGAAAAGACATCCGATCAGGGAGAGCCCGAATATTTGATCCTTAAAACACGTAATGTTGACGAAAAGAAGGAAGCTCGATTTTTGCAGATTAGTCCACACACTGTCTCCAAGTCTAGCAAAAGTCAAATTATTACGTTGACCGTATATTACCATGGTCACAAATACGTCTTGAACCTTCAGCAAGTAGGCCTTGTGTATGATACCGGCAAACCAATCAAAGTTGGTATTGATAGGGTTGAGAAGAAGTGGAATATCGAGGCAATCACGAGTGACGGGGTTCAAAACAGTAATTTCGACATCTTTACTGACAGTTACAACCCACCCGTAAGAAGTCCCCCAAAATTGTCGAACGTGGGTTCCAAGTGGCGGTAATTTGTAACCCTTATTATTACATATACTGAATAAACGTCTAACGGATCCTTCATCGGAGTCGTTCTCAGTCAGCATCAGCCATGGTAATATACGACCCGGGGTCCAGTTTTTGTTTCGATAAACGGACCGCCACGAGTGACAAACAGTGGAAAGTGCAAGGAAATCCTCAACAGTGTGTAATTTATTTGCTATTAATGCAATGAGATCTTGGGGAAGTTGGGACCAATCGCCCTTTGCCGAATGCTGGATACAGAATGCAGCAGAATTAGGTCAGAAGATTCAATTAGTTCATCAAAATCAAATAATGTAACAGTGGTCTTTAAGAAAAATCTGTTTTATTCCGAAAAGCTGTAAACAATCAGTATGTCCACTATTAAATGAAACAAATATACTAAATTAATAGATCTTCACCAAACTCCCTCCCAAAGAAACCTAAATTACACTCAAATTCACACACATGAATATATACATATATAGATATAGATATGAATAAGCCATTTAGCTTCTGCCTGTAATCACTTTTGAATATGATAAATGGATAAGAATGAATGTGATATACCTAATTTCCATGTTGTTTTAGCTAGTTTGAGAGAGAGTGGTATGCTTTAAGTTGTTCTGTGAGCACGAGACAGTCCGGGTTATTCAGATTCTTATGAAGAAGTCAAGGAGCAATATTAGGGCTTGGACTTAAGGTCGCAAGCGACTCTACTGGTAATGAGGCACTAGGATAGAAGTGTGAATACATTCCGGTCACCTACTGTTGTACGATAGTGTAGATGCCTTCAAAAAATGAAAGCAATGAAAGAAAGGTGAGTATGAGGTTGTTGAGCGTGATTGCCAAATATGTTTGACGGAAATCCACGTGTCCGTCGCCAAAGTCGCCGGTTGTTTGCACTCAGTGTGTCGTCTCTAACTCCATTGCTGTTTGCATACGACAACCATGACAACCCCCATTCTTTCATACTGATGGTGTCTCTAGCTCAACTGTATGTGTTAAGGGTACCCTTAGCCCATACAGTTGATTATGACTCCGGGTTGGACTGGAAAAGTAATTAAGGGCTTTACGAAAAAACCAGAGGTGTTGACTCTAAACCCCACTAGTGTATTTGAGACTTTTTCACTATATTTGGAGAAAGAGTTTGAGCTCCGCAGTAGATTACTAAGTTCAAGAATACACAGTCCATGTTACCGATCTCTTCACTGTTGGGAAAGGAAAATGATAATTATGAGATGGTTACTTGATTTATCAGCTGTTCTATATGATGTGATGAAAGCTTCATTGGATACGTAATTCTTGTAGAGGCTTATTTGTGGTGAAAGCTTCACTGGATAGGTGGAAGCAGTTACCCTTATTAATGAAGTGGGGTGGGTATTTACAGTGAGGGTAATCATAGCTATCACTATCTTGTGATACACAATAAGTATCCCGATACGACATGCAATATAGGCTAAGAGATACATATTGATGTTACGTATATCCCGTTAGATAATGCAATCATGCCCTAAAGTTAGTTTCCAACCGCAATATGTTGTATGATTAATTATAATGTGTTCTTTACGTTTATTTATTTATTTATTATGTTTTGTAAGATATGCAATACGTGAAATGGTAAACAACACATACAAGGATTTTTATACGCAATATGTATCTTGATTTGACAACTTTGAGGGTGATCATGGTGTCAATTGGTATAAGGGCAAAGTTCGTGAAAGAACCCCTTACAAAGGAGGGGATAATCGTTCTGTCCCTCGTGCCTCTACATGGTAGATTTTCATCTTCTCACTCGAGAACAAGCTTTTCAAAGAAGGGAGAGTGTTGTCCACGATAGTTCCCTTAGGGGAGGGGGCAAGGGATGGTAGGACATCCATAGTTTTCTTAATTACGCTGATATTCAGTAGTTAGTAGGGATTCAAATTTTTACTATATTATGTGTTACCTCCTTAATTTATATGTTTGGAAGACTAGCTTTAACTATAAATGAGTGTGATAAAGCCAATTTTCCTAATTGTTGATTTGGGAGGTGTCATGTAAATCGCTTTGGTTATATATCAAAAAAAGAGAGAAAACAATTTTCCACAAAAGTGTAACCAATAAAAAATAAGAAAGTACATTTTTTGTTATTCAAACAAAGCATGATTAAGATGTTAGTAAATCCATAAATGCTTGACATGTAGACACAATGACATTTTAGTAACTAAAAATGAAAATTGTGCTTAGGTAAGCGATTGGAACTCTACTGAGATGGAAGAGTACTTCAAATCGATGAGTGCTGTGCAACCAAGTGGGCAGCAAACCTGATGACTCAGTCCGATCAGATGAGTCGACAACAAAAGCAAGGGTTGACCTTTACAGAATAGATGCATCACTTTTGAACCGGTCAAAATAGGACCCCCAAACTAATGAAAATAATAACGGATCGGCAGCTAAAATATCTCTTGCTCTTCCACTGTCCGTGCTCCCTTTTCCCTAAATGGGACCGAAGACATTTTTCCCCTTTTGCCATTCAAACAGTACATGATAATGATGTTGGTGTATCCACAAATACTTGACATGTCCACCTACGTTATTTCATCGGTAAATACCAATGAATATTGATATATATAACTAAGACCATATCCAACCCTATGGTCACTTCGCCTTTCCACAACTTGGGGAAGCGATTGGAGAGCCATAGATAAAGTAAATTTTCCAAACATGTGGAGTACTTAAAATCGACGCATGCTGACTCGCATTGAAAATCGCCCTCAAGTGGCTGGGACGGTGTTCAGCAAAAAAGCCTAGAAGGCCAATTGATCCCCGCCTAAAAGGTAGAAGTCCTAGAAGGCCGATTGGTACTTTGAGTGAAATTCGATCCAAATTAAAGATAAAATGAAAAGGAGTATTCAAATTCCAACTTCCTCGTGACAAAACGACAGGAAAAACAAAGGTGTAACGATACAAATCAGACATAAATATCATCGCAATCAGTAAAATATCCACGTGGATTGCGAATATCTTCGCGGTCAATAAAATATTATCACCGTTAACAATCCCCCACTCAAGTGCAAAAAACGTGAGTTTTTAGACCAACATATCTTCCTGGTCATTGCTAAAATCAGTAAATCCATTCTTCTGGTGCAACTAATATCCATTATAGATCAACATATCATATTCTAAGCTGTGTAAGAAAGCTCAAACAATAATCAGCTTCAACTTCCCTAACATGCAAGCCACTCTACGGAATGAGGTTGAACTGAAGATGTAAGATCTCAGAGCAAATAAAATATTTGAACACGTCAATTATGATTAAGAGTAAATCAGCAAGGATGCCTCAAATAAATAAATATACAAATATATATATATATATATATATATGCATATATATAAAGAACAGAAACATTGTGAGTTTGTTTAGTTACAGGGAAATATAATGGGTTGATGCGCATGCACCTAGAGTGGGGTTATTGAACATTTAGGGAGATATCTCTACATACAACATTATCTCAAGGGGTAAAGTAAAAAAAAACAAAATCTTCATAGAGAACTAAAAATGGAGTAGTGTTCAAATGCGATTTCTTTTTATTTCATTTGAAGATTTGATGGAACCTCAGTTTTCCAAATATACTACTGCACACACTTCCAAATCTCTGAATTCATATGCAATTATCTACAAATGAAAGATTACAAAGACTATACATAGGCCCTATGGAGTAAGGGATTTTGTGCCAAAGTTATCCTAATAAGAAGAAATATTAAAGTACCCTGCTAATTATGGGAATATGACGTAAACCACCGGTCAAAGGCTCCTAAAATTATCTAAACACCACTTTAGAGAGAGAAATACTCTTTTCTATTTCAAAATTCAAGTCTACCTCAAATAAGACTTACAAGAGAGTATTTAAAGGGGAGGAGTAGCTTAGGCTCAAAGCTAAGGTCCTAATTACTAAAATGTCATTACTACTCCTAACCTTTAAATAATAAAGCAAAAGAAAGAAATATACAATAACAAAAGAAAATAAAAATGACAACTAATCCCTAAAAAGGGCTATTTCCATCATTCTCCCTAGCTTCGAAAAGCTCGTCCTCGAGCGTAGGAGATGGGCTGTATGAAGGCCACCCATCAAAGAGCTCCACAAATGGAAGAAGAGACGTCCTCGGAAGCACCCCTTGTACCGGCTTGCAAAAGGTCCACAAAGAATAGTCATACAAACCAACCACGACCGGCCCACAAAAACTCGATCCGAGATTCCCGTGATGAACCTCCTTGATGCTACGCCGCGGAAAATTTCCTCCAAACGCCCATCAAAAGCTACCACGAATGGGTCCGCATACCCACCACCAAACACATCACCTCCAATATCCAAATCAACCCCAAGAAAGATAACCTCCGATCCAACCTCAACAAAATTATCATCCCCTCTTAAAGATTGACAAAAAAATCTCCCAAATCAAATGTTTCCGGCTCGCGAAAGTGTGTGCGAGTTCCCCATCCATCCTCATCAAAAATGTCAAAAAAATCCCCAATACACAACCCAATTTCGTCGTTTCGATCTTTCTTGCAATCAACCGGCTTGAGATAGGAGTTTTTACCGTTGATTTGACCCGATTGGAGGATTGAGGGAGGAAGAATGATTGGTGAAGCAACCAATCTTGGACAAGCCGTCGACAATTCGGGGCGGAGATGTAATTTTTTTTAGGTGCGGGGACTGAAAAATAGTTCGGGTAGGAGCACACGGGTTGAGGATTTGGACGAGCGGGAAAAGGGTCGGATAGACCCGGGTGGGTAGCAGGAGGATTTCGGGGCAGCGGGAGGGGAAGAGGGTATAATCACGCTGAATAGGGGCGGTCAGGTGATTTTTTTGGGTTGGGGAGCGGGCCGACTGGGGTGGGGGTGAATTCTGGTGGTCAAGAGGAGTGGGAGGTGGGGTTTAGGGGTTCGGCGGGCAAGGGTTGGTCGCTGGGGGCTAGCGGAAGAGGGTTTCGGAGGAGGGTAGGCTAGGTAGGGATTTTGGGGCCGGATGGTGGAGGAATAAGGGTGAGGAGGCAGGGGATATGTCGCGATCTGCACAGCTGGGCCGTCGGCATTTTTTTTTTTTTTTTTTTTTTTGCTGAGGAGGAGTGATCGGCAGCTGCTGGGGTGGTTGCGAGGGTCGAGGGGTGATGTTAGGGTGCGTGGGCAGCAGTATGGGTTTCGGGAATGTCGATTGGGGGTTAGGAGCGATGGAAGTCGGTGGTAGGAGGGAAAACTAGGGTTAGGGAAGGGTTTTGAAAATGGGGGGGTTGAAAGAGGGCATAGATTTATTGTTGTGATTGTACCAACTCTCTTGTTCGTTTTTGAATCTCCTCGTAAAGTTGTTCGGATCTCCTTGGAGTTATTGAAGAGTAGTGTACGATTTGATAAAATAAACACCGATACACCAAACACCAATGTTGGAGCGACACCCGCTCTGACACCAATTTGACATAAACCACCCGTCAAAAAGCTGCTAAAATTATCTAAACACCACTTTAGAGAGAAATACTCTTTTCTATTTCAAAATTCAAGTCTAACTCAAATGCGGCTTACAAGGGGGTATTTAAAGGGGAGGAGTAGCTTAGGCTCAAAGCGAAGGTCCTAATTACAAAAATACCATTACTACTCCTTACCTCTAAATAATAAAGCAAAAGAAAGAAAAATACAATAACAAAAGAAAAGAAAAGAAAAGAAAATAGAAATGACAACTAATCCCTAAAAAGCGCCTATTTCCATCAAAATATTCCTAATGAATGTTCTCTTATTATCTTAGTAAGGCATTACACTTGCATCTAATATAATACAATTAAAATTGAAGTCTCCTCTTGAAACCGCCGCTCCATACGTGCAGCTCATCAGAATAAACGTTGGCATAATCTACACTAGGTCTAGAAAATAAGAATACAACTTTTTCCAAAATTTCTACACATAAAATTGACTCAGAGAACTATATATGCGCGCATATGAAAACTTAGACATGTTCGTGCGCTCACAAATGCATCTGCGAATTTACATACACATGCACACACACACACACACGTACGCACGCGCGTGCACACTCACAGTGTCGGTTCTAGGAATTATAAATGGGTGGGGCACCTCAAAAAAAAGACCGTGGTTCGGGGGTGGCAGCCCCCGAATTTTTTTTTAGGGCTATTCAAATATCTAAATAAAGATAAATATTCACACATTGATAATAATAATAATAAAATAGAACAAACCAAATCATAATGCTTCATTGCTAAAAAGAGCATCCAAAATATGGCTCTTTTGGAGAAATATTTATGAAGAGGCTAGCAATCAATAAAAAAAATATTATTAGGAAATTAGACTAGCAATCAATTATTTCTTAGAAATGTAAAAATCTAATTGAAACCCATCTTCAAAAAAATCATATGTTTGGAACCCTATCTTCAAAAAAATCAATGAAACCCATCTTAAAAAAATCAAATATTTGGAACCCATCTTCAAAAATAATCAATGAAACCCAACTTATAATAAATGAATGAAACTCATAACTTCAAATAAATGAATGAAACTCACAAGAATTAAAGAAATCACAAGAATACCTTCATCACATGAAGGGGACGGAGGATGGAGGCAGTTGACCAGAACAGGGGGTGGCCTCTAGCCGGGCACCGGAGCAAGCAGGGGATGGGTTTAGGTCGGTTTTGAGTTTTGGGGCAGTAGAGTCGCTTTGCTTAGGTTTAGTTGTTTGGGTCGTTTTGTTTTTTGCATTTAATAGGGTTTTGTTGGTTTTGTCGTTTTGGCACTCATAAATGCATATCCCTATCTCTATCTCTATCTCTACCTAAAAAGAGGGAACTTCCTCTTCATCTCTACCTAAAAAGAGGGAACTTCCTCTTCAATGGTTAGAAGACTAAATTATCCTCATTTAATTTAAAATTTCTATTATACCCTTAATAATAGTCAACATATCTCTTCCCAATTCATTAGCTACCATAAAATACTCAGGTTCATTGCATCCCATCTTTCTCATATTCATTCACACATATCAAACAACAAAATACATTCATGTTCCAACCCTAGAAATCCAGATTCAATTCACTCACATTTCATTCTCCAATTCACTCACATTCATTCATCATATCTCTCTCCTATTCATTCACGCATATCAACCATCAAAATACATTCATCTTCCAACCCTAGAAATTCATCTTTACAAATGGAAGCTCAAACAACTATTTAATTGAAAGTCCATCGTTTCTTTGCTTCGTTGCTGTCATTTCTTTCGCCAAAATCAAGGTCAATACTCCTAATTTCGTCTATAATTTTTTATTATGTCAGCAAAGTATGCATTTGTTAATTTGAAGATAAAGACAATTACATAAATTTTATAATTATATATATCTCATTGAAGAATTTTGTCTCTCATTTGAAGATGAAGACAATTACATAAATTTTATAATTATAATTATATAGATTAGGAAGAATTTTGTCTCACATTTTCATTTTTTTCATGTTTTTAGAGATGTGTACTTATTACATATTGTAAATTAAATGTTAATTTTAAAACAATTATATACATTCACATATGCCTACTGTTTTAAATGTTAATAATTTGAAAATTATGCATACTGATATAAACTTTTTCAGTACTAAAGCATGAGCTTATTTTTCGTGATTTTCTTCTAATTACGGAAATTTCACTCATGATAAAAAAAAATTGTTAGTTTCGTAAGGTGGAAGTTACTATAATAGTTAATGGCACTAAGGCAAGTACTTAATTTATGGTTTATTGTCATTCTTATATAATTTCTAATTACGAAAATTTCACTCATGGTAATAAATTTTTTTATTATTTTCACAAGGTGGAAGTTCAATACTTCGGTACTTTAGATGAGACAAGTACTTAAATTTATGGTATATTGTCAATCTTATATAATTTCTAAATACGAAAATTTCACTCATGATAACATTTTTTTTTTCGTAAGGTGGAAGTTCACTACTGCATACATTAGTTGATGGCACTAAGACAACTATTTACTTTTTAGGTTTATTGTCATTCTTATATAATACGATATTCTTACTCTTTACAAGTATGTTAACAGTAGTAGGAATGTAATTTGATAGTTCGTAAGAAATTGTTATCATTTCACTCTTTCATAAGTAATTGTTAATTGATATCTTGTAGGATATTTCAACATTGGTGGTACACGCTCGGATTGTGAATCTGAGAGTGAAGGAATTTCACTTTTGTTTACGTGGTATGTGAAGTACTTAATACCATATTGAAATTGTTTCGTATAATTTATATTCGAGATGGTAATATATTTCGTTTGAATTTTTGTAAGATATTGTCAATATTTCTTGTAGAACTTGGAGTTTCAATCTCATAGTGAAGAAATCTCAACTTTATTTACGAGGTAATTGCAATTGATTAATGTTTGATTGCGAATTTACTTATCATTTTTTATTTTATTTACTGGCCATTATGAAACCAATTGAAGAAATATGTAGATGAGCTAAAAAATTTGCATACGTTTTACAATTTCTAATTTGTAGCTTTTTTTTTCTTTCTCATGGAAAAGAAAAAAAATTAAAGAGTTAGGAAACAAATTACGTCATATCAATTGAATTATATGAAACATAAACTACGCTTGCATAACAAATTATAGAGTAGAACCAAGTAGATACCCAAATCTTTATAAATTAACGAATAACATAATTGTTTGGATAAATAAAATTAAGTCATTGCAATATACATATTTAAATTTTTGATATCATGATGAATGAAACAACCTATGAACCAAAAGAATCAAAGGCTCTGATGATTCATTATTTGGTGGGCTTTTTTGGAGCAATTGGTACTCAGTGAGTGGAATTTTTGGACCATTAATTTTAAAATGACTTTAATGCAAGAACTTACGTATTCATTCATAATTTATTTTTATATTAGCCGAATATATGTTTTTAACCTAAATTTTTTAAAATATTT
Source organism: Sambucus nigra (assembly GCA_949130495.1). Classification (NCBI taxonomy): domain Eukaryota; kingdom Viridiplantae; phylum Streptophyta; class Magnoliopsida; order Dipsacales; family Adoxaceae; genus Sambucus; species Sambucus nigra. Next base: position 459,956,395 of record OX422222.1, on the reverse strand, counting down.
TCATTATATTTTTTTAACCTAAACATACGTATTCATGTCTTTAATGCCATTCATTTGACATGTCATCAACCTATAATTAGGTTTTATTGTTGTTGTTGCATTGATTTTGAAATGTGTATAGGGTGATAGAAAAAAGAATAAAGATACTAATCTACTTGAAAATTTTAGAATAAAATTATAGACCTTCCCTAAATTAAATTCATTCTTCTTGGAGTCCTAATTTTAGATGGATCTCCGGCCTATAGGTGAACTATCAATACAGTAGTTGACTCCAAGGATATGTTACTGGTATTAGGGGACTGAAACGAAGCACAAATTTCTTGCATTCCCTATCCAATAGTATTTAGGACCAATAGGAAACCAGTTGATGAAAAATTGATCTATATAAGTGTTGACGCCACTAAAATGGTAGTGGCAGATAAATGATGAGGATGAGATTGAAGATGAAGATAAACATTCACATCAAATATATAAGAGACAAAGATTTTTAAAGTGGTTCGGCTATAAGGAAAAGCCTACGTCCACTGTTATTTTATTCCCAGGGGTTTACAATAGCACAATATGGTGTTTCTTGGTTCTCTCGGATCTCTCTTCATAGTTGTCCCTTTTGGCCAAGGGAATACATGTATTTATAGTAATGGGAGATAAAGAGATTCATTGTATGTAGACATTTATGCATTATGTCTACATTCAACGAATCTAACTGTTGAATTGCTTGGTATGCTATGTGTTGTCATACAGTATAAATGTACATTAATGATCATTAAATGCGTAGTTATCCTTTGATATTCCCGGTTGGTATGCCGACCAACTCTCCTCGGGTGCCGACTAACTCTCCTCGGGTACCGACCAACTTTCCTCGGGTGCCGACTAACACTCCTCGGGTGCCGACCAACTCTCCTCGGGTGTCGAATATTGCCACGTAGGATGACACATGTACTTTTCTGATTGGTCCTCGTAGATGGAGAATTTTTGCGTTAACAGAAGCCCCCAATGCTCCATGCTTGATGGTTTACTTGAAAGGATGGAGTATTTATTCTGCAGTGTTGCTCGGTGCTCGTGAAATTCTTGATCTACCTTCTTGATTTGTTCAACATAAAGTGCATTATCTCCTGGACGACATATGATGCAGGATGATCGATGGTTGCTAATCTTTCTTTTGAGGAACTCCGTGTGCTATGTATCACCCCTGGGAATTTGGATGCAGTCATGCCATAGTATGCAGCTTGTAGCTTGTCATAATCTTCAAGTATGTTGATCGGTTTGCTAGCCGACCAACTGCCTCTTGTGCCGAGCAACTGAATGCTAACTTTACGTGCTTGATTTTTCTGATTTATGATCCTCTGAATACTTTGTCGAGTAACATACTAGCTTTTGAACCCAACTCTTCAATCTTATTAGTACCAAGCAGGTGGCAGACTTCGAAACATTTTCATACAACTTCTTCTTCAATGTTGGTCGAGACAGTATTAGCAAAGATCTCTGTGCTGTAGATGCTGATTTTGACTTCTACCTCTGCTCGGGGACGAGCAAGAGGTTCTCGGGGACTAACAAGTGATTCTCAGGGACGAACAAGAGCTTCTCGGGAATGATCTAGTGCTTCTCGGACAGATCATCTGTGATGAATATCAGAATGTTGAAAGATCTTAACTTCATAAACTCCCCTTATATTTTAGATGATCCTCTTGCTATTCCCTATTTGGAGAGATAAAAATGTGGTGAATGATCGAAATTATTACCAAATTTATATAAAAAATCAATCAATTTGACTTTATTGACATAGATGGAAGATGAACCAAATTAAGTATATAATTCATAAAAGTGAATACAAAGAGACTTAAACTTGTGAATGCAAAGAGACTCAAACTTGAAGAGAGAAAAAATAGATCTGGGTAATGATTTCCATGAGAAGACTTTTCATTGTCTTTAACCTTTTCCCATTCTTTTAAAAAATATGATGGGAATTTGAATAGACATCAAATATCTTACAAAATTTATTTCAAAATCAACAATGAAAATGATCAAATATTATCGTCGTATATATTGGTATATGTAATCATTTAAAATATTTATTCCATGATATAAAATTAAAACTTGAGAATCAAGCAAAGAATTATGATTTATGAAATCTACTATTTTTCAGATTTCTAAATAAGAATTAATCTAACAGTTATGATTTAAAAAATCATGATATGCAACATTTTGCAGATAAAAATTGGACAATTAATTTATGCATATAAACATAAAAATCATGATTGAATCAAAAGATTTATGTATAATTGATTATACGTAGAGAAAATAAAAACTTAGCTTTTGGTGGAGAACAACGCTTGTAACACGTTCCCACAGACGGCGCCAATCTGTTGAAGACAGAAAATGGCCACTACCATTTTAGTGGCGTCAACAGCAGATAAATGATGAGGATGAGATTGAAGATGAAGATAAACATTCACATCAAATATATAAGAGACAAAGATTTTTAAAGTGGTTCGGCTATAAGGAAAAGCCTACGTCCACTGTTATTTTATTCCCAGGGGTTTACAATAGCACAATATGGTGTTTCTTGGTTCTCTCGGATCTCTCTTCATAGTTGTCCCTTTTGGCCAAGGGAATACATGTATTTATAGTAATGGGAGATAAAGAGATTCATTGTATGTAGACATTTATGCATTATGTCTACATTCAACGAATCTAACTGTTGAATTGCTTGGTATGCTATGTGTTGTCATACAGTATAAATGTACATTAATGATCATTAAATGCGTAGTTATCCTTTGATATTCCCGGTTGGTATGCCGACCAACTCTCCTCGGGTGCCGACTAACTCTCCTCGGGTACCGACCAACTTTCCTCGGGTGCCGACTAACACTCCTCGGGTGCCGACCAACTCTCCTCGGGTGTCGAATATTGCCACGTAGGATGACACATGTACTTTTCTGATTGGTCCTCGTAGATGGAGAATTTTTGCGTTAACAATAAGATTGTCTTATGTTCCCACAAACGAAAAAGAAAGGTCTACCAGTGTTGTTTTATGGGCTAGAATATGCATTCACCTCCTTGTCCTAAGCCAAATAATTGAGAGAGTTTTTAAATTGTTTTTTAACAGTTTTTAAACGGTTTTTAAAAACATTTTTTATAAAACAGTTTTTTATTTAAAACAGTTTGTAAAAGAATTTTTATAATATTTTAGCATAAAAATATAAAAAAAACACTTGTAAGAGGTGACAAATTGTTTGGCAAATAATTCTTCCCCAAATAGCAAAGCAAAATTTGCCCACTTTTCATGCATTAGAGGTGTTGTACATAGGCAAATGGGTTGTAGGCAAATTTGTGAATCAAACAGACCAAAAAGTGGGCAAATGCCATATTTGCCCACTGATTTGACATTTGCCATGGCAAATTTGCGAATCAAACGGACCCTAAGATCCGATTGAGGTCACTTTCGTTTTTTGTTTGCCAAGCCAATTTTGGGGTTCCAAGATATCTAAAAAATACCAATGGAACAACTCTTCAAATACTCTTTGGACCTAAATAAACGACACTCTCTCCTATCATCTCCGTCACCTCTCTCTGTTTATGCCTGAGACGGCAGTGTTTAAGCATATCATATACGATCTCTACTTGAGTTTTACTGTTTACATAATTTACTCTTTCAACTGAAGAGCATAATATAAATAATATTTGTACTTGCAGGGTTAATGCTGACATTATTTGGTAGTATTTCAGCTTATTAATCATTTGGGCAAGCAAGGAAAGAAAGGAAGATTGGAGAATGATTCTTCTGACAACCTTGGCTCTCTTTCCTTTGTTTTGGTGGGGTAAGATTAGTACGATATTATTGCAAAAAAATAGTAATCTTAAATTTCTTAGCTATTGTTATCATGGAGTTTTATAGTTGGAATTTGTCAAAAATAAAGTATTTTATGGTTGAATTCTTAATGGACATCATGCTTTCATAATTATTCCATTTGCATAAATCTAATGTTAAAAAAAAATCACGAGTACAAGAATATACGAAAAATGGTTAACTTAATGCATTTTATTGGAATTTAAATTAAATAGATTTTCAGGGACCAAAATATATTAGCTACTTGAGAAAATTCTCCACTTCTTTTTAGTTTGATAGTTTGTATGGAATGGAACATTTACTTATATTCGACCACGCATCGCGTGACCTTCATGTTAGTATATACACGAATTAACATGTGCACGCGCTCCCACATGTATCTACATATACATATACATCATTTTTTTACTATTTTAAAAACATGATATGTACCGATATCTGCACCATAAGGAGTCCTTACAAGAGAGGGCATATATATATATATATATATATATATATATATATATATATATATATATATATATATATACAGAAAGTCTCCTCTAAGGACTCCTTATGCTGCAGACCCCGGTACATACCATTTTTTAAATAGTAAAAAATGAATTTTTTTATGAAACTTTATGAATATGATCTCCACGGTGAGAAGATCATCTCCAAATTTTTTCGTCAAAAAAATCAATAGAAAACCGTTAAGATGAGGTGATATGTAAAAAAATGATATAAATATGCATTTTCAACCGTTCAAATGTTGGGTCGGTGTCAGGCGCTTTATTGATTGAATTTTTTTATGAAACTTTATGGACATGATCTTCTAACTATCAAGATCATATCCGTGAAGTTTCATCAAAAAATTCAATCAATAAGTGGGTGAGATGATCCCCAACATTTCAACGGTTGAAATGCATATTTATACCCTTTTTTTACATATTACTTCATCTCAGCGATTTTTTTATTGAATTTTTTGATGAAAAAAATTGGAGATGATCTTCTCACCGTGGAGATCATATCCATGAAGTTTCATCAAAAAATTCATTTTTTTACTATTTAAAAAAAAATGTACCAGGGTCTATAACATAAGGAGTCCTTATAGGAGAGGATCTCTCTCTCTCTCTCTCTCTATATATATATATATATATATATATATACTAGGGTATGCTCGTGCCTGAAGGCACGCTGATAATCGTAAAAAGAAAAAAACTCATTTGCTAGAAAACATAGTGTAATTTTAAAAAAATTGATCATAATCTGATTTGTTTATATGACTAACCACCCTACTTAACAAATAACCAATAGTCCAGTAGGGTATGACCGTGCCTGAAGGCACAACGAACCCTTCCAAAAAATTGCGTCCACTAAGACTTGTAATCATAAAATTTATTATAAAATACAAAAATGCGTACACGATTTAGCACATTTGCACAAAATTCCTCTATTTAGAGGACTATCTACATGTTTAAGAAAACCAAAACTACTCAACCATACAAATAGACCACCCCAAATATTATATAAACTGATATAATTACACAAAACAAAATCATTATTGACAACTTTACCAATAAAATAATGATAAAAATAATGCTCAAATTTATTAACCAAGTCATTATTTTATTTAGCAGTTTTTTTAATATACACCTTTACTTTTTTTTCAACTAAAGAATTAAAAACTGTTTTAATTTTTAAAAAAATTTTACCATTTTGGTTGTCTTATATATAAAAAAAATTGTTAGTATTTAAAATAATGTTAAATACCCATGCCCATGACGTGGTGATTGTGTGTTGCTTTCATTATAAAAGATTTTTTTTAAATAGTTTAAAATTTTTAATTTGAAATTTTATTATTGTGATTAAACATTTTCAAAAAATGAATTTCAGAATTAATTTGGAACATTAAATATTTTTTTTAAAAATAATTCGTATGAATGAACGAATATATATATATAGTGTCTATACTACATTATTTATATTGGTATGTACTATTCTTATATGCGTGCTATAAAGTAACCCGTAGGCCAGTTTTCAATTTGACCCTAGTAGGTCTGATGATTTCTGATGGCGAGTTCCCCTTGCCGTACCAATTGGACCTTATATGTACCATGCCTTTCTGTACAGATTTCTGATGGCGTGTTCCCCAGCAGTACATGTTCTTGATAAAAGAAAACACGATTTTGGTGAGTGTGTAAAAGTTGGTCTCCATTTAATCCCAAAGCAAACGTTTTGATAAAATAAAAACGTTCTTGATAAAAACAGTTTTGTAGTTATAGTTTGTCTCCACGGTATTGCATTTACAGATGGCCTCCACGTTTTGCTGTTACTCAAGACGACTTCAGTTTTTCAAAACCACCTGGTTTTCAGTTGCAATTACTCACAGCTGGCTTTCAGTTACTCAAGACTTCAGTTACTCAAGATTTCATTACTCAACTGGTTTTCAATTGCAGTTACAGTTTGCAGTTACAGTTACTCAAGACAACTTCGTTTTTTAAAACCATAAGTCACGTTTTCTTTGTTAGATGACGTGTCGAATTTTGAAACGATTATTTTGTGTTTCTTTTGTGACTACATGATCTATTCTTAGATTAGTAGCTTTTGTGACCACAGTTCTTTGAGAATACCTGTTTGCCCCCAAATATTCAATACAAAAATAATTGAACCGAATAGCTGTCCTATATCAGAAAACCTATATTCTCTTCGCTTCCTCTACCAGACTTTATCTACTGCAATTCTTGGGAAATGGCTATCCTATGTCAGATAATACATTTCTTCTGAAATACATGAAAACTAAATACTCACAGCTAAAAAACAAACTCACGGCTAATCTTTACAAATTCTTACTAATCTTTGAAAACTAAATACTCCAAGCTACAAAACTAAATACTCCCTTGTGTATCACATAGCAATAAAAATGAACTTCTATCAGACGCTACAATAACAAATGAACTTCTTCCCAATCACAAAGGAGATATCAGATGCTACAATAACAAATGAACAGTATATAAAAATTAGAGGGCAAGAATAAAAATTAAAAATCAGAGGGCAAGAACAGTATGTACAAATAAACAGTATATAAAAATCAAAAACAAAGGAAAACAAATTAGACACTACAATAACAAATGAACTTCTTGCCAATCACAAAGGAGATATCATACGCTACAAACACTCCAATCACAACAGCAGCATGTTAACATGTTTCACCCTTATTCCTTCCTTTGGTAAAGACTCAAATAATAGAACCTAATAGAGCAGTGAAATGTTTATCCAGAACTTGTATGTCTTGGTGATGATGCCTCTGACTTAAACAGTAGAATACCAGAGTAATTATCTGAGAAACAATGCATCTTGGATATAAATAATTCACCCATGTTTAATAACAGAACCAAAATGCAAACAGTACCTAAACCAAAACTTCAGATTCTGAAAAAAAATACTATCACAAATATAATTAAATGAAGAAATCTATACCAATAATAAAAATAAGAGAATCAATTTTTGTTTGCACACATCAATAATACCAAATGTCATTTAACATTAAGACACAAACAAATCATGATTTAGTCAACTTCTTATAAACAAACATACAACATGTTCGCCCCACATCACAACAGGGCATATAAGATTTCCAGATTACTGAACCTGCTTCATAAGTAAAGAAACATAAATATCAGGCTCTTGTGATTACTCCTTAATATTAAAACACCCAAAGACTACAAAAAAATGAAAAACCTTGTTCAGACTACTAAACTAAATATAAAAAGTCAATTATAAGACACAAAAAATAAATAAACCAAACTAAAAATATATTGACATTCAAAATAACTACTCCAACAAAACATAAATCTAAAACCAAATGCATTACAAATATTTTCAAAGCAGCAATAAATTATAATAAAACTAAAACTGGGACAGAAAAAGCATACGGATGATAAAATGCAAAATTTAGAACTATCATCAATGTTTTGGGAAACAATAAAACTTAAAAATAAAAAATCATAACTCCAAAAATTCTAAAGCGAGCACAAATTCGACCCAAAATCAAACCACGTACATTCCCAATAATTGAAAAGGGGTTGTAAAACGGGGGTTTACAGAGTTTAAAATCATACCTAATTCGCTAAAACTGAAGAAAAAATAAACTTGAAACCATTAAAACAATACCTCTAAAGTTGGTGTTTCTTGCGAAAGGTGAGAGAGAGAAAGTCGATAACAAAAAACTATAGACCATTTATTTTGTAACTATAATAAAAAACTAAAACAATAAAAATTCTATGCTAACAACCCAAAAAACCTAAGATCTGTAAAATACGTGGGGGGTTGATAACAGTGACTGGAGGTGGAAGGAGAAGTGTAAAAATACCTTTGAATCTAACATTAAAAACCCAGATTTGTAATTATAGACAAAGAAAGATATAAAAAAATTCACAAACATGGAAGAAATCAGAATAATGAAAATAACATTAAATACTCACCCATATAGTCTCTGATTTCAGAGAGAGAAAGGAGAGAAAAATCCCATTGTCGAGGGTTTGATATACAGAGACCGAGAGCGAGAGGGAGAGAGATTGTATAGATCCTTACATACCTGATATTATAACAAAAAAACATATAAACAAAGTTAGGATGAACAATTTCAGTGGCAAAAAATAAATATGTAAAAGTTAATAAAGTAAATGGCCACAACAAAAAGCTTCAAGTGGGTTTAGTAGTAGCGGTGGATTTAGTAGAGAATGTGGGAGGGTTTGGAATAAGAGTGATCTAGGAAGTGGGTCTTGCATGTAGAAGTTATTTTATGAGAGAGAAAGAGAACATGTAAATTCAGAGTAAAGTTCATCTGTATTGAATGCGTCGCTCTTGGGAAACAAATATCCTTATGAAACTTATACGAACTTGTGAGAGAGACATCAAAATGGGTCAAATACAATTTTATCCTTCATTTTGAATTTTGAAAAGAAGGGAGAAATAAATTAGTGTGTTAAAAGAGGGGGAAATCAAATATTTGAGGGGTAAAATAGGAAATATACACAAAATTCCTCTTGATGACATCATCGTTTAAACTTGTGACATACATAAGTTTTATACTTTATTATATATATATATAGTACTGCTCTTGTGTGGACCGAACATGTGCCACCTGGCTGTGAGCCCATATAAGAGAGAGAGTGTGCCTATAATTTAGCCTATAACTTATAGTCTCACCGCCAGGTGATACATATCCGGTCCGCATTCTTAAAATGCGGACTAGTCCGCATAAGGGTAGTACTATATATATACTAGTTGTGCCCACGTGCGTTGCACGTATTTGTGAGTCTATATATTCTTCTTTGCTTTGAATTAATATGAATTATGTAAAATTAAAAATCTAAAGCATCACAAAATATGTTTTTGTAAGACTTTGGATAATAATTATGTTTAATCGAAAGAAAAAGATATTGTATTTATCAATATTGGATAACAACAATCTTTAATCGAAAAGAAAAAGAAAATGTCTTGGTCAAATACGTTGTTTTTTACGTTTGTTTGGATGCAAAGGTTCTTCTTCCTCTTCAATTTTGTGAGCGACGAAACGTCCCAGCTTTCGATCTGATTCTTTGACTGACTTTACTTTAATATAGAATCTGTAGAATTTGCCAATGCATGTGTATAGATTTCGAATATATTCTGAGTGCAAAATTTCCTGTGGAGTAAAAGAATAGATATGAATATTAAGTATATTTTTTTAGTATTGAGCGTATTAAATTTACGAATAAGTTTGAATTGGTAAAAAAAATTATATTACCTTATCTTTAGAAGCAATGAATGTTGGAATGTTGCACCCAATGAAAGATTCTGCTTCGTTGAACATTGTCAGTAATGCTCTTTCGTCGTCGTCTTGGACCACAAGTTGAAGAAAGTACCTTACGTTTGTTTATATAATGTGTAAGTAAAGGTATGTGTATGATGAGTTATTTAAATTAAAAATCATAGATTATTGTTTTTTTTTTACCTTATTGTGTAATTTCCATTTGAGGAACTACAATTTAAGCATGTTCCATTTCCGTTAGCAACAGTGAGTTTCTTGTTGCAAACATTGCAAGCGTCATACCGCAGATTTTCTTTGATTCTGACCTTCATAATCATGGAAACGAAAGAACATAAAAGATTCTGTGGAATGTGAAAATGTTTTTATGTTACGTTATGGTAATGAAAATGTTAGACATGTAGAGGTGATTCATAGTAAATTAAGTATTACCTCCTTTGTTGATGGAACTCCATTTATAATATCACGAATAGAAACCTTGTCTGCATTCATGATTATTTTTGGTGGCGGCTAACTAAATTTCTTGAAATTTGGGGATGTTAATGAGCTCTTCAACCTGTAGGTTACATTTTGTCAATATATTTATGTAATGTAGAAACTAAAGTGTTTGTGAAAAGAAAATCAAAGCATTGTTTTAATTCGGTAGCCTATGTGACACCCTGCCTAATTAAATACCGGGCGATCACTCCTTTATTAAATTAAAATCAAGGTGAACAGTTGGTTCATTCTTAGCATCACTGTCGTAAAAATAAATTTTCCAATTTAAACACCCTAATTAATTAAGCTAAGTGTCAAAACCATTTTAGACATTACTTTCCAAATTCTATTTATAACCAATGATTTAAAACTTTACATAATTCAATATTAAAAAATCACACCACAATTATCCTGGAACATATAATCCAAATAATTTAAACATTCAACAACTAAATCCCAAATTTAAAACTTAAAGTAAAACATCCAGACAATAATAAATCCCAAAGTGACAATATTAGAAATAAATGAACCCCACAATGTCCAATAAAATAACTGGATAATGGAAACGGGCGACACATGCCCATCTGAATAAGTATGCTAGGAGTGGAATCAAATAAATGAAGTCGTCTAAGCAAGCGGCCTGCAACTCCCACCTAAGCTGCAGCGCGTTCCTTCCAAAGAATTCTATTCAAGACGCCCCTGTGGCTGGGCACCTGTAATATATACATATATATAAAAGAGAGAAAGGAAAATAGAAACGGGTCAGAGCCCGATAGTGTAAATGATTCAAAATTTGTTTAGCAAGTATTTAAAATGTTTGCAGGCCAGTGCAACAACATATTAGTGCGGCACTCTCTTGAGAAATTCGCACCTCTCTTCTAATGTGCACGCCTATCGCACTAATCTTTCCAACGGTTTATCTTATCTTAGGTTACTCGTAAGATTTAAACTGAACAATTTAATTGTTTAAGAGAATAATTTCATTTGATCACAAAGTTCTCATTTAAACCTTATTTGCTAATAAAGTTTCCCAGTGTCCCATTATACTTTTCAAAACAAGTATTTCCAAATTTAAATCCTTATGATTCATTTCCTACTTACCATAAACACAATAGGGAGTTCCAAATTTCAGAAATTTATATATATATATTAAATACTCGTATAATATATATACTCTAACAGCACCCCACATAAAAATTATGGTGCGGGCATACTCTGCTATCAAAACCCCGTATCACTCGTACTAAGGGAAATACAAGTTCGGAATCACTCTCGAACTGTATTAACACATACACAAACAATATTGAGGCGAAGTATAGATTCCAAGTCTCTAAGAGGATAGCACATGCCCCCACGTCTCTTAGGACCGTCTGAACTATCGATTCGATAGCTTGTACCAAGGATTTCTATCTTCTAGGGTACGAATCAATATCCCCCATAAAGGTCCCATCGAGATAAGACTGTCCCAGCGCGGTAACCTCAGGGATAGCAAGTAGCGCGGGCACGATTTTCACACATAGATAGTATATGCATAAACACAGTCATATAACTATACTACTATTACCATATCAAATTAGGTACATCTCATAACCCATAATTACGACATTTGTCCTTATTTCTCATTATTTAGTTATCACGTATAACCGTTCATTTCTTACTTTAATTTGAGGGATCATTCCAATTTATTACGTAACACTCATGGACTCTATCCTTCCAAGTGTATAATTCAGTAGGTACTCATCTATTATTCCATCGTAACTATTTTACGCGTCTATCCCTTTAATGCATAATTTCCTTGTCCCTTATATGTAAATATCCCAAAATGTGCATCTCGTCTTACATTAAAGGTCTCATAATTATTAATAAGTCCTATTGGTCTCCTTTACCTTCCAAATTATTTTAATAAGGATGCCAAAATATTTCTACTCATTAAATTTGAATTTAACTATTTTCAAAAGGGAAATGTGAGTCTGCCAGAAGGGGTCGATCGATCGATGGCAGGAGCTCGATCGATCGATGCGTCGATCGATCGACACCCCTGGTTCGATCGATCGATCAAACAGGTATACGAATTTTGCAGATTAACAGTTACGGGTTTCATAATCTAACCTCAATCAATTCCAGATTTTTCACACCCAAACTCCCTAAAATTTGTACTACAAATAGTATAAACCCATATTATACATCTTCAACGTAAAGCATGCCATTTTTCATCAATAACCATAGATTAATAGGCCAAAACTCATATAAATCTCAAGAACCCTAGAATTTCTTTAAGATGGTTCTAATCAGTCTTTTCCATAAATTTCTACTCCTAATTCATCATAAATTCGTGGTTAAGCCTTTACATGTGAAGGGGTTTCCAGATTATCATTCAAATCATTACTACATGCGATTTTCCTATCTTCAACATGGATTTTTCTTCTACTAACTCATCATAATCACCCTAGACTAACATGAACGATGCATTAACAAAAATAAGCAAGATAAAAACTTGCCTGAAAATTTCAAAGTTCTGATTTGTGGACGAATTTGGTGTTGTCGCGTTCCCCGTCGCATGATCTACGCGTTGGTGGTGGTGGTGGTGCAACCGGATGGATTTTGGGCCTTAGATTGCTTGGAAAGCTTTCTCCTTCCCTCTCCTATGGCCGTTCTAATGTTTTGAGTCTGCTAACCCTAAAGGACTATTCCAAATGGCTGATATAGCCTAATAATTTTCGTGGGTTTAATTACCCAAAAATGCAAAATGTCCAAAATGCCCTCCCGGGGTGCTAAATAGGCCTAAAAATGCCCCGAGACCCAAACTAAACCCCCGGGTATACTTTTCTGACTATCTCGACCTTTCCGGACACTTTAGCGCATTCAAAATGATCATACGAGCAACTTATAATTTATTCACTTTTATTAATCAATATTTAGTCCCGACGCGACACGGGCGCGTCCCGACTCAAATTTCCAAAATTATCATTTTATTCACTCTTGACATTTAATATAACCAATATTATATTACTTTACTCATTAGTAATATTCAACAACAAGTTTTCCATAATTACTAACTCATATCACGTTAATAATTATAAAGAGATTAATTTCCGGATTTATATTAAATTAATAACTCACATTAAATTTAATAAATCCCCAAATTAATATAGCATAAAAATACGGGGTATTATAGCCTATATGATATGAGGGTTAATCTGAATTGTAATCTTTGATACACTACTTAAGCTATATTCGCCTGTTAAGAATAAAATGATGAAATTGGAATTAGTAGGACCTGTATTCGTTGTTGCTTGAAGTGCAAAAGAATATTTTACCTTCGTAAGATGAAAGTTTAGCTTGGGAAACAATTATTAATGGATATTCGACTGATAAGCTACTTAATTGCTATCCTTCATTCTCTGCTAAGTCTCCCCATAAAGTGAAATTCATTGCTTAGAATCTGTGATAAGTAATAAATTATATAATGAAATAGTATATTAAGCAATGTGAAATAAATTTACATACATAAAAGTATATTTTTAATATAATAAAAAGTTAAATTTTAGGATTCATACTTTGTATCTCGGAGAGTTACATCGCGTAAAATCACTTTTGCCGAGTTGGATGTTTTTGTAATGGTCCTCATTGGTTTCACATTTATGACAAAAACTATCACATCTGTATGTTTGAGAATTAGAAATAAGATAAAATAATGAGTTTTTATAAATGTATGAGCAAAACTTTTGTACTAATAATTACCATAGGTTCTCTCGTCATCTTTCTGTGCGAGTAGATCTTCAAAGGAGATGAATTTGCAGAACATTGACGGGAATTTGAAATAATGATCTCGTTCAATGACCTCAATGAATTTATTTAAGGACAACTCGATTTTGTCGTGAACGGTTGAGTAAGAATCATTAACGCTCTTTACCATACCATTTGTAAGGGAATATTATTTCTGACTTTTAAGAAGACCTTCTAGTCGATTTTGTCGTGAACGGTTGAGTAAGCGTCATTAACCCCCTTTACTATACTATTAGTGAGGGAATATTATTTTATACTTTCAAGAAGACCTTCTAGTCTTTTAATAGGGACAAACTCCTAGTGCGCAAGGTGTAAAATGTGAACTGTTTACTATAAACGGTTATGATCTCTTCGATGGTTTGACGCGGTGGGATGCGAAATTAAGGGTAACATCCATCATATAAAAGGTTTATCACTTATCAAATATTAAATCCACTGATATTGGTATTTTTATTTTATATATGGAGTATTGAGATGATATGTCAATTCGTCGGCCTCTTAGGTGTAAGGATTTATTATCCATTGTGTGCCTATGTATAAGTTTGAAAAAGGAAAATGAAGCTCTCTCTTTTCAGTTATGTTTCAGTTGGGTAGCTTTTAACCCATGTATTGGGTGAATAGAAGACCTTGATGCATACCTAAAACAACTGAATGGTGAAAGGGTCCTTGGTCCTTAACAATTTTAGAAGCGATTTGACATCTCACAGCTCAATCTTTTAATGGTGGGATCGAAAATACCAGACCTACAATTGGGATCAACCATATTACAGGTTCACCTAAACAATTTCAAGGCCAATCAACCAGCAAAGTAGCACCTACTTTACTCCCCTATTTGTATGCCACTAATGCATTTATTTTTCTGTAATTCATTCCCTCGATCACAGTTATAATTTAATGTAATTTGTACATTAAATTTATGTTTCTTGCACTTTTGCCTACACACTTCTTTTATTTTTTGCCTTCGATTTTATGTAGTTTCATTTGCAATACTCAAAATGACACATAGTTTTACGGTGGCTAAGGACGCGAAGGTGAATGTCTATTATAGCTCATAAAACAACAATATTATAGCATACGTTTTATTCTGAAATATTCAAGTAGAATAGTATCGTTAGGAAGGTCTATAATTTTATTATGAAATATTAAAGTATAATAGTATCATTATTCTTTTTCCTATCATCCTATAATAGTTTCATGACATATCAAATGAATGGCATTACAGACATGAATACGTAAGTTTAGGTTAAAAAACATAATGAAATGAGTTTGACGAAATAACTTGAGTCGTTTAAGAGAAATTGTTTTAGAGGTCTAAAAGTGTAGATAGCGGTGACATAACAGAGCGAAGCTTTAACAACAATACTCGAATACTAAAAAAATTATCCAAACTAAAAACTGTAGAACGTATTAATTCACATTAACAGAACAAAAAAACGAACATTATTACTAAAAAAATTCTGAAAACTAAAAATTGTAGAACTTATGATTTCACATACCTCCTAAACAAATGGAGAATTCCTTTAGTCATCTCTGATTCAGAAGCTGAGCTTGTACAACAAATAAGGATAATAACCTATAAGATTTTAATTAACATTTCATTAGCAAATGTTAAGAGATTTTAAAATTTTGTAATTTGTAGTAAGAATTAATTTTATATGAGTAGGCATATTGGAACCAAAAAATTAACTTGATTTTAGAATAAGAAGCAATAAGAAGAAAGAATACAATTTGAAATAATCTCTTGTTGTGTTTTTTAATTTATATGACTTTGGAGAAAATTATTGAACAACTAACTATATCAATTTAACAGTACCAAAAAACGAACATTATTAGTAAAAAAATTCTTGAGACAAAAAATTGTAGAACGTATGATTTCACATACTTGGTAAAAAAATGGGGAATTCCTTCAGAATCGGAGCTTGTGTAACAAATAATGATAATAACCTATAAGATTTCAATTAACAATTCATTAGGAAAGTTAAGAGATTATTGAACTTGGTAATCTGTACTAAGAATTAATTTTATATGAGCAGGCATACTATAAAAAAAATTCATAACAGAAGTGAGGAAAAATGCTATACAGAAATAAGATTATTTACCTTGATTTTTGAAGAAGTAACAATAAGAACAAAGGATGCAAGAAGGAACAATAACAACAAAGGATGCAATTTCAAATAAATAGACATATACAAAACCCCAACATACCTCATGTTGACCTTTGATTTTTCCAAGTGCCATCTGACAAGATGAATGAACAAATGTTTAAGATTTCGTGTTCTCTTGAAAGATGAGAAGATTAATGAATCTTCTTGGTGTAACTTAAAAGATGAGAAGATGAATGAATGTTGTGAATGAATATTGGGATGGAGATACGACTCCTCATTTGTAGGGCATGGATGTTTGATCGGGTGTGATAGGGGTATTAGGGGATGAATGTATTAGTAAGGTTATTCTAGGAATAAAACATTTAATGGGGATATTTTAGTCATTTTACAAGTGAAGAAGAAGTTCCCTCTTTTTTAGTAGTAGTGATATATATATATATATGCATGACTTCTAATTTAACATAAAAGGCATTTTCAAACTTTTCATAGAAAATAAATCCTAGAAATGGGAGATGAAAATCAGAAGTAGAAACCTCGAAAACATTTCAACTAATTAGACCCTATATTCTTTACTACTATATGAAACATTCACTACACATTGTCACAACTTCACATTCATAACTTGCAAAACATAATGTTTTACATAAGAATCAGACAACTGCACTTATTAATAACATTTGAGCAAACTAAATTCCAACACTAGGTACTAAAATGAACAACCTCAACCACTATAACAAGAGAGACAATTGTAGATACAAATTATAACACCCCGTATTTCTGTGAATTTAATATTTAATTAATTCGAATAATTTTAAATTACTTGTGTGTCATAATTTAATTAAATTAATTATTAGTAGTATTTATTTAAATATTAATCGGGAGATTAAATGGTTAATATTTATGGAAATTAAATTACTAAGTGAATAGTAATAATTTATTTACGTCACAGAGAGTAGTAGTGACGTGTCATTTATTTATCTCAATCGGAAGTTGGGTATAGACTAAATTAGGACTTTTGGTAAATTCATTCTGATGATAATTCTGAGTGCACGTATGAGTCCGGATAGACCGAGATAGTCGAAAAAGAGTACCCAGAGGTAGTAAATGGGTCTCGGGACTTTTTAGGCATAACTAGCCCATGCAGGAGTGTTTGGGCTATTTTAATAAAGCCCACAAGCCTAAAAACGAGATTGGCTTAATAAAACCTGAAAGTAAGAAGGTGCGATAGCCATAACTCATTTAAGAAACCCTAATTAAGTAGAGGAGAAAAAAGGGAGAATTTGAAGAACTCTTGGGAGCCAAAAGCAAGAACAAGTGTGGGTGTTCTTCATCAAATACTCATCTACACCAAAGGAATTCAGACTCTACAAATCCTAAGGTAAGTGGTTAAACTTTCTTTTAAATTGATTGCAGTTTTCAATTCATATCATAGTGGGTGTGACAAGAACAAATGATTTTTGAGTTGGGTTGATATCTAAATTGGGTTTTCAATTTATGGAGGTATACGCATGAATTGTATAATATGGATGATTAATATTACATAATTACTGATGAGGAAATTAGATTTATGAACTTACAATCAGTGGTGAGATTATTACAAACATTGTGTGGACTGATTTATAAATTAGGAATAATTTATATGAACTGTAAAGGATTTGGGAACTTGATAATTAAACTCCGAATCTGTGTAGATGTTTATATTAAGCTTGGGAGACTTAAGATTTTTAGGTTTGATAAAAATTCTTAAGGGTTACAGATGAAGAAATCTGGGTATGAAGGTTTACAGGTTCATCAATGGCAGACGGAACTGAACGAACAAGGAGGGAGAGAAAACCCATGGGTCATTCGAAAGACCTGGGTCTCGTTCGCACGACAGCCAGTGTCGTTCGAACAACAGGCTAAGCCGTTCAAGAGACGTGATAAATTCGGACACTTTTTGTTTCTTCTACGGTTTGGCTTGGGACAGGTTTGAGGATTGCTACAGTTATTCGGTATATTTTTAGCCTTGGATTATTTGACGTTAAAAAGGGGCATGACAGTGTTAGATTAAATTTAATGTGGGAAGATAAACATTAAGAACATTAAATTAATAAGTGTGTCAAACTTATTAAGGGGAATTTTGAATAATAAATTCTAAATAGTAAAGTACGGGCCAAGTGAGTGAGTCCGGGTATATTAGTTGAGAGACACCATGGTAATAAATTAATTAATGGGTAATTAATTAAATTTAAAGTCGGAATATAGACTCGGGTATATTTTAGGCTAGTGCTACGGGTGTTGTACACAGTATAACCGGGATCAAATTTAAATTATATATATACGGTAGTGTGATAGTATATATGTATATTATGTGCTCATAAATATCGGTGATTAGGTATTTATTAAATTTATACACTCTAGTGCTATCACGGGAGGTTGCGCGATGTGGGTGAACCCCCTAGCTTGAGGAGTAGGGAGAGTATAATCCCCACACCATAGAGTCCAAATAGAGGTGAGATATTGAGATGATTATCTCCACACTCGGGCAAATATGACCGCCTCCACTACGCTTATATTATATGTTTCGACTCGGCGGTATTTAGCTGTCTCGGGAATCCAGGTGGGACTGAGTAGACCTGGGATGATAGCACTTTAGAAAGCATCCAGTGAGGTATTACTCGGGAGGATGGATTTATATATATACGACATGTGTGTGAATGTTGTAATATAGTTCTATGTATACACTACACCAAAAAGGACAAATTGGCACCCTTTAGCCGGCCAGACTTGTCACGGTCACTGACCGTGACAAAAAAAATACGTATTTTTTGTCACTATCAATGATCGTAACAAGTACAGCTATCACGGAATATTGTCACGGTCAAAGACCGTGACATGTCCGTGACAAGTTTAGCAGCAAATAACCCTTTCCCCTCATTTTTTTCTCACCGCTTTGTTTCCCTCCACTTTCTCTCTCTCTCTCTCTCTCTCTCCCATTTGTATATATGTGTGTGAGTGTGTGCGCGTGTGGGGGGGGGGGGGGGAAGGGGAGGGAAGGGGGGTGTATGTGGGTGTGCGCGTGTGTGTGGTGGGGGAAGGGGTGGGGCAGATTAGGGGGTAGGGGTGGGGTGGGGGGGCAGCTTGTGTGTGTGTATGTGCGCGTGTGTGTATATGTCTGTGTAGTGTGCGTGTATGTGTGTGTTTGTGCGTATGTGCGGGAGGGGGAAATGATGCGGGGGGTGTGACGGGGGGTGGGGCCTCATGCATGTGTGTGTGTGTGTGTGCGTGTGTGTGGGGGTGGGGAAAGGGGAAATAGGGCGGGGGTGGGGCTTGTTAATTTTTTTTACTAAATTTTGATTGGTTTATTAGATATTTTTCCTCATATGCAAGTAGTGTCCCTTGTAAACGAATTGATTGATTATTAATTTTTTTAGTAAATTAATATATGAAAGTAGGATTGCCCCTCGTTGTAAATTAGTAAATTAATAATTGTATACTTTAATTGTTAGTTTAATTGATGAAAAAAATTAATTGAGCAGATGAATTAGAAGGAGTACGGGATACACATTTATTGTTACCTTTGCGGTTGGATTACAGTGGATCGATGTTGGGTTGGTTAATTTTAAAAGTGGCATGACCACTGGATTATTGTCCATAAAAGGGTGGGATATTTCAACTTTTTTTGAAAATTACTTTGTATAACGAACAATATATATATACTTGAAATTACATATAGTGCGCATAGATACTAGCCTTCTAGTTCTTATGCGTACGCATTCAATAGCTCTTAGACCCGTTCGAGAGTCATTACCCCTGTAATGAGATCTCTCGAATTGTCCCGTTTGGACAGTTTGGGACTACATAATTTCTGTATAATAATATTCTTAGTGGCTTAAAGTTGTTACTTTTTGAGGAAGTTCTGCAGTCGTATCCTAATGTTCTCTGGGTACATACTAGATTGACAAGTGTGACTGTTATTTCAATTGATCAATTGAAATAACACTCACACTTGTCAATCTACGTCGTGTACTTGGAGAACTACGGGGATATGCTGTCGAATTTTTCTCAAATCCTAACATTGTGCATGAGCTGTTAAGTATATTACAGAAATATGCGGTCTTGAATGGGATAGGGTCACTCACCCTTTAGAGGAGATGGAGGAAATACGAATTTATATTATAAATTGAATTTAAATTTGAAATTTAAGAATCGAAGATATAATTAAATAAAACATACTATAAATCTAAGTTTTGTCTATACTAATCCATGAATATACGCTTCTTACCTTTAATAGGTGATTAGTTGTGATAGCTGTGATGGGATATCCGAAATACAAAGAGTGGATGGATGAGACAAATAGAATGGGGGATGTTTCGCAGAGGTGTTAATGAATTTGTGAAATACGCAAAGAGATGTCATAATGATGACGAGTTTTCGTGTCCGTGTGCTAGGTGTAAGAATGGTAAGGTGTTTGAGTGGAAAACAGTTGAACTACATTTGTTAAGATCGGGTATGCAAGATAGTTATCGATTTTGGAGTTTTCACGGTGAATTAAAAGTTCCTTTTATCCCCGAATAACCTTCACAACAACCTTCAACAAGTAGGATAGATGTAGAAGGGGACGACGTAGATCATAATATGTTAGAGGATTTAGTTGATGATGCGTACGGAGTTTATGAAGCAGAGGAGAATGAGGTCACTGATGATATATAAGGTTCTAGTGCTCGTGAAGATATCACGATAAACCTTAACGATGACTACCAAAGCTTAAAATTTAAGGCGACCCAACCGTTATACTCTAGCTGTGAGAAAGATCAAATAACTTTACATGCCATAGTTGGTCTACACAGTTTGAAGACGCAGTACGGTTTGTCTGGAAATAGCGTGACGGGAATTCTGAAATGGGTGAAGGGGTTACTACCCAAGGAGAATACGCTTCCAAATAACTATCATGTTATGAAGAACAGTTTGAAAGGTTTGGGAATGAAGTATAAATCGATTCATGCTTGTGTGTATGACTGCATATTATACCGAAAGGAGTATAAAAATCTCGATCGTTGTCCGACATCCTATTGATTCTACAGCCTAGAGGAGGATGAATTATGAGTATCCCAATTTTTCTCAAGAATAACGCAACATTCGTTTGGCTATATCAACAGATGGTTTCAATCCATTTGGAAATCTAAGCACCAATCAGAGTGTATGGCAAGTGGTCCTAGCCCCACTCAACCTCCCTCCTTCATAGTGTATGAGACCTGAATATTCGATGATGTATTTGTTGATACCTGGGCCAAAGGCTCCAAGTGATGACATCGACGTCTACCTTGATCCTTTGGTAGAAGAATTAAATGAGTTGTGGTAAGAGGGTGTGCAATCATTTGACTCTTTTAGAAAATAAGAGTTTACGCTGAAAGCTATGTTGATGTGGACAATTCATGATTTTTCAGCTTATGGAACATTATCCGGTTGTGTAGTACATGGTTATTTGGGGTTTCCTATTTGTGGAGGGGAGACTGAATCTCTTCGTCTATCCTTTAGCTCAAAAAATGTATACCATTGCTGATTAGTCGCAAATATTGTATATTTTGCGCCCGTTAATTATGCATGCATGCACGCTTGTGACCGATATTTCACGTATTTAATCTCTTGTACTGTATAACCTTTGTTTCCATATATATATGCTTTGCGAGGTTTATTTGAGCTTTTGTAGGGATTGGAGTGCTAAACGGTGCAAGTGTGCGTTATCCGAGAACGTTCAATGTTTTATGCAACTTCGGGGGTAATTTTGTCATTTCTACATTCGAGCTTTGTGCCCGAACCCTTCACGGATGTTGTAGTTCTCCTAGCCAACTTTGCGTAGCCCCTGGCGGTTTGTCAATTAGGTTCACGAGGACCATGTTATGGTCATTTTCCCGAGGCCCCTTGTTGTGTATCAAAAGAGGAGAGGATCCATGATTTTGCAGGACCGGTCGACCAATCCCTGACCAGCGATCGACCGGGGTTTCACCATTTGCCTTATAAGTGAGACAGTGTGCCTTCTCCCTGACCAGCGGTCGACCGATCCCTGATCCGCGGTCGATCGGTGCCTCAATTTCTACAAACCCCCCATAGTTTTGGTTTGGTTTTTACCACCCTTATTTTGTGGTTTTCTTCCACTTAGTATATATTTTGAGTGGTTTGATTTGTTAAGACATATCCGATCACAATTTTTTGCAAGGAAATATATAGAAGATAGTTTGTTGCTTTTTCTCTCTCTCTCTCTCTCTCCTAGGGCTTTGACAATTTCCTTGCCATTTTCATCTTCCACTTCATTTATTGCAAGTAAAGTTCCATCTTAGTTGTATCTTGTTGACTATTGGTATCATTTTGGGCAATTAATATTGTGATTGTGTATTGAATGCTTGTTCTCACCATGGTTATTACACTTACTATTAATTTAATGGTATGTTTTGATATGGTTAGTGTTATGAGTAGCTAATCTCCTTAGGTTGGGAGCATAAACCCACCTTTGAGGGTTCATTTCTTGGCTTGTTCAATGATTAAATCCAATAAATGGGTGTGTGGGTTGATATTGGAGTTTCATAGGATTTTATCTTCTCTTATCATGTAAGGGTTGTATTTTAAGACTTAACTCCAACATCAACGCATTTGTCCATAATATATCGTTACCTTCATCTTATATTGTTGGGTTGACATCCTTCATGTAGGATTGTTGATATCGATATTTTATTCTCATTTGATTGTGATTTAATCGGAAGAACCCGTTGAGTTGTGCACATTTGAGGTGGGGGAATGCTCCTTAACCTTTTGTTAAAGAATCGTGTCATAACCCTGTTTATAAATCACCATTGTTCCTGTTACTACTTTGTTTAACGTTCCAATTATCTTGGTTCGTTACAACACTTAAAACCTAAATCATCTTTTCTTTTATCTTTTATTCTTGTTTATTGATTTTTAACTAGAAGAATATCCTCGGTACTTCATACAATTCCCTACGAAAATTGACCCCGGTCTTACCGGGCTTTTATTACTCTCGCGATTAGCGTACATTTGCGCTATACAATTTTCAGAGCGAGTCAAAGTTTTTGGCGCCGTTGCCGGGGAATTATTAGTAACGACTATATTGATTTAGTTCTTTGTCAATAAACCTTTTGCATTTAATTGTTTGAGCTAGTGTTGTTTTGAAGGATAGGTCTTCTGTCCTAATGAGCAACAATTCGAACCAAGGGTTCGTCGGGGACTACAGACCACTATTTTCTTCTGAAGACTCAAATAATCTCTATAATAACTTTGGGGAATCGTCTCAACATCGTTACTCGCTTAATACGGCGCCATCCCAGACAGATTTGCCATCCATATCACAATACCCTAGTGCACCCCCCTCGGTACGATCTTTTGATCCTCCTATGGAGTATAATTATGCACCTCCACGGGGTTCTGCCCCTGTGCGTCAATCATTTGGTGATTACCTCCGACCGGAGATAGTCTCCGTACCCGGATGTATTACATTCCCGTTTAACCAAGGAGCTTTCCGTTTCCAAAATCGCATGATTAATCTGTTGCCTTCCTTCCACGGAATGGAAAATGAAAACCCTTATCGGCACATTAGAGACTTTGAAGAGGCGTGCAACACTTTTTCTGACCAAAATTGCACACCCGATCTTGTGCGGCTTAAGTTATTTTTATTTTCCATTAAAGACAAAGCAAAATATTGGTTGATTACACTTCCCCCCAACTCGGTTGGGAATTGGAAGCAGTTGCAAGACCTCTTCTTAAAGGAATTTTTTCCCATACACAAGACAAATGTGCTCATGCAACAAATTCAAAATTTTCAACAATATGATCATGAGACATTTGATAAGTGTTGGGGACACTTTAAATCTTTAAAGCGGTCTTGCTCGCATCATAATTCTAATCAGATGCGATTAATCTCAATTTTTCATGGGGGTATTAATCCTTTGACCAAATAATTGGTCGAAACCATGTGTCAGGGTAGTCTTGTTGATTTGAGTAGTGAGGAGGTAGAAGCCCATTTCAAGTTTGTCTCAAAGACATCTCGGGGATGGGACACATCGTACCCTTATAACCGCACTGTTCATGATAACACAGTCCCTCGCGGGCAAACCAGCGGTCTGAGTATCTTGCAGGAAAATTAGGATACCCAGACCAAGTACGATCAGTTATGTCGTAGAATTGACGCAATGCAACTCACATAACAACCCCCACCTATGGAATTCGTAAAAAATGTTTCCGTTGTGGAGGAAGTCGTGTGCATTATATGTGACAACATTAGCCACCCAACGAGAGAGTGTCCTTCACTCCCTTGCATTAAGGGCCAGTTGCAAGAGCAAGCTAATGCTATGGGGGCATATTGAAAGCAATACTCTAATGCTTCGTTCGATCCCAACAACCCTCCCTGCAATCCTAGTTGGAGGACGACACATCCTCTTATGAGTTGGAAGGATCATAATTCCAATTCCCAAACACCCCCAACTTCGAACTTTCCAGGCCCGTGTCCGTCCCCGCAATTCCAACAACAACCTCCCCCGTATCAATCGCTCGTCCCCGCCCCCATCCCCGCAATTCCAACAACAACATCCGTCCGTGGGACCTCCCGCTTTGTATTTGCCTCCTCAGAGACGGCATAATGAGGAATAATTTGTGACTGTTCAAAAAGTTTTGGAACATGAACAGTCTATCTCGCAAATGGCGCGGTCTATGCAAGAGATGCAAATCTCTCTTGCTCAATTGGTTCAAAAATCCCAAGGAGTTGCGAGACCCCTTCTACCGGCACAACCTCAACCCAACCCCAAAATCCAAATAGTTAATGAGAGCTCCACCTCGAATACATCGTACACCGAGCATGCTAAGGGTATTTCAACCCTCAGGAGCAGAAAAACGATTGATAACAAAGTTGTGAGACCCTTACCGGAGCCGCCCATTCACCCTAAATCCCAAGGCAAAGTCGTTACTACTGAGGATGTGCCATTGCACTGTCCCGTTAACATAGACGATGACATTCCCAAAGAGGGAGATGAGGCTATTGTTGCGAAGGACATAATTTATCCCATACCGACACATTTTCCTTAACGGCTAAGGGAAAAGACCACAAAAGCCTCCGGAGAGGGGTTTCTTGAGTTGTTTAAGCAAGTGAACTTGAACACCGCCTCCTTAAAGCAATTGAACATGTGCCCAAGTACGCCAAGTTTATCAAAGACTTGTGTACGGTTAAAAGGAGACAAAATGTGCGCACAAAAGCGTACATGGATGTCCAAGCTAGTGCTATCATAACTAATGAACTAGCCCCAAAATTCAAAGATCCGAGTTTCCCTACCATTTCATGCGTGATTGGGGAGACTAGAATCAATCGCGCCCTCCTCGATTTAGGAGTAAGTGTAAACTTTCTTTCTTATTCGGTATATCTCGAGTTAAAGCTCGGTGATATTAAATCAACTCATGTCACGTTACAACTAGCCGACCGTTCGACTAGGATACTTAAAGGAGTTGTGGAGGACGTGATTGTCCAAGTTGATTCATTCTACTACCCAGTAGATTTTATCATCTTGGAGACTTAACCCGTACCTAAAGGGAGTGCACAAATCCTAATCATTCTTGGGCGACCATTTCTCACCACCATGAATGTGAACATCAATTACAGAAATGGGATGATGAAACTTTTATTTGGGAACATGACGGTAGAAGTCAACGTGTTCAACCTCCTCAAGCAACCCCAATTTTGCAATGAGAGTGAGGAAGCGGCTGAAACTGTGGCTTGCATTGACACTCTTGTACAAGAGTATTTTTACCTCTCCCATTTTCAAGTTTCATTGGAAGCAATTCTTGCGAACTCCTTGGAAAGTGATTTGCTCCACAACGATAAGGGTTATGAAGATGCCCTTTATCAAATTGTTTTTCGCTGAATGGGGAGTTAATGGACATGTGTAATTCCCTCGAGTACTTTGAGGAGGTGAATAAAGGTATGGAGGGTAATAGCATAAATAGTGGTGACGGTGAAAGTGACCTCACGCATGATGAAAGCGAGGGGGTTATCAAAGACTCGATGTAGATATCCCACTTTGAGAAACTACCCCCACGCGACTCTTTTCTTTTCCCGTCGAGTGTTTCAATGCCCAACCTCGAGCTCAAAACCTTGCCAAAGGATCTCAAGTATGCTTTCCTAGGCGGTAAGAACAGATTTCTAGTGATTATAGCGGCAAACCTTGATAATTGTCAAGAGGAGGCTTTACTTGAGGTGTTGAGAAAACATATAGGTTGGTGCAATTTCGACTTAAAAGGGATCAATCCATCCATTTGCACTCATAGCATTTACTTAGAGGAAGATGCCAAACCCACCCGTCAAATGCGAAGACGGTTGAATCCGATTATGAGTAAGGTGGTGATGGCAGAAGTGATCAAATTGTTGGATGTAGGGATAATCTACCCCATTTCCGATAGCGAGTGGGTGAACCCGACGCAAGTCGTACCAAAGAAATTGGGTGTCACTGTTATTGAGAGTGCGGAGGGTGACCTTTTACCCTCGCGCATTCCGATCGGCTACCGTCTTTGCATTGATTATAGAAAGCTTAACGTGGTCACAAGGAAAGACCACTTTCCATTACCCTTCCTTGACCAAATTCTAGAATGGGTAGCCGGACATAGGTATTACTATTTTCTTGATGGGTATTCGGGGTACAATCAAATCAAAATAGCACCCGAAGATTAAGAGAAGACCACGTTCACTTGCCCGTATGAAACTTTTGCCTTTCGGAGAATGTCGTTTGGCCTTTGCAACGCACCGACAACGTTTCTACGGTGCATGCTTAGCATATTCAGTGACATGGTCGAAGACATTATAGAAGTCTTCATGGACGACTTCAGTGTCTTTGGTAATACGTATGAGGATTGCCTAACCAATCTTAAAAGAGTGCTAGCGAGGTGTATTAAGAATAACCTTATTCTCAATTGGGATAAGTGTCAATTCATGGTGACATGAGGGATAGTTTTGGGCCATATCGTCTCCAACGACGGTATTCAAGTTGACAAGGCTAAAACTGAAGTTATAGCCAACCTTCCCGCTCCGAAAAAATCTCAAGGATGTAAGGTCCTTTCTTGGTCACGCCGATTTCTACCGACGTTTTATTCAGGACTTTATCTAGATCGCACGCCCCATGTGCGCTCTTCTTGCTAAAGATGCTCTATTTTTGTGGAGTAATGTGTGCCAAGAATAGTTCGATAAATTGAAATCGATGCTGACCACTGCCCCTATCATGCAAGCGCCCGATTGGACTCTTCCATTCGAGCTTATGTGTGACGCGAGTGATTATGCCGTGGGGGCGATGCTTGGTCAACGGAGGGATAAAAAACCTCACGTGATTTCCTATGCTAGTCGCACGCTAGACAGTGCACAAATGAACTACTCCACTACGAAGAAAGAGCTACTAGCTATAGTATTCGCGTTGGACAAATTTCGAGCGTACTTGGTAGAATCACCCATTCTGTATTTAACCGACCATGTCGCACTTAAGTACCTTCTTTCTAAGAAGGATGCAAAAAGTAGGCTCATTCGTTGGGTTCTCCTTCTCCAAGAGTTTGACCTCTCTATCAAAGATTAAAAAATGGGTGGAAATTTTAGTTGCGGATCACTTATCCTGACTTACATTCGATCACGATCATATCGATCCCATCCCTATCCGAGAGTGCTTCCCAGATGAGCAACTCATGGTCGTTGCTACAAGGAACAATATCGTGAAGGTGGTGTTAAAATTCCTGAAAGAGAACATTTTGGCTCACTTCGGCACAACCAAAGCACTCATAAGCGACCAGGGCGTTCACTTTTGTAATGATATATTCCGCCGCTTGATGTCGCAATATGGGGTAACCCATAAGGTCGCCTCCACTTATCACTTGCAAACCAACGGCCAAGCAGAATTGGCAAATAGGGAGATGAAGGGTATTCTTGAGAAAACTATGGATCCTTTGACCAAGGATTGGTCATATAGGTTAATCGACGCGCTTTGGGCGTATCTGACGACTTATAAGACGCACCTAGGAATGTCCCCTTACCATTTGGTTTATGGGAAAGCTTGTCACTTGCCGGTAGAGCTTGAGCACCGGGCATATTGCGTCATAAAAAAGCTTAATTTTGATATTAACGAAGGCGGTGACCTTCGTAAGTTCCAACTAAATGAACTTGAGGAGTTACAGAACGATCAATACGAGAACTCTCGTATCTTCAAGGCAAAAACCAAATCCTTTCATGATAAAAGGATAGTGTGCAAGCACTTGGAGGTGGGCCATAAAGTCCTACTCTATGAATCCTGCCTCCAACTTTTTCCTGAGAAATTGCAATCCCGGTGGAACGGATCGTTCGTGGTGCAAAAGGTACACGATCACAGTGCCGTTGACATATTGAACCCAAGGACCGGAACCCTTTCTAAGGTGAATGGGCAGAGGTTCAAGCCTTTCATGGAGGGTTTAAATCCCGAGCTTGTTGAAATTCTTCTAGAGGATCCACCCCCCGCGGGCCCCTCGGATGGTGTCACAACTTAGGAATTGGATTGTCATTGTCTTTTTGGATTGCCTCGCTTCATATTGATTTCGAGGCAATCGTGATTATGCACACTCGGTTATATTTTTATCTCCCCGAGAGCGTACCTTATCTTGTGAAGAGTCTTTATTAGTTTATATGGGTTTTTAACAGAAGGTGGAGAGGTTTGTGAGGAAACAGAGTCGCGGTCGATCGGTCACCATACCACGGACGACCGCTGAATGACCATCGAACACACTGTCTCCATTCCCAGGCTTAAATCCAAAGCGCGGTCGACCGATCATTAAACCACGATTGATTGGTGTTTATTCCTCGAGTACACTGTCTCAACTCTTAGGCTTATTTTTAAACAGCAGTCGACCGGTCCAAGACCAGCGATCGACCGCATCCATCAGTTATTAGGGCCAAGCCATTTCATTTTCCCCTCACTTCTCTTTTATTCTCCCAACTTCTCCCATTCTCTCTTCACCCTAAAATACCCAAACTCAACCCTAGGTCAATTTTTCTCTCCCCTCGCACCTCCAATACCCTCCTCCATCTTCCAAGGTATGAATCCCACTATTATTTTCATAATACATTTGCTGATTGTGGGTATTTATGGGTGTCTTTCATGATTCTAGGGTTGATTACTTTTGGGAATTTTATGATAATTTCTGATTTTTTTTATGCTCTTAATGTTCTCCTCATTTTCTCACACACACATTTTCTCCATTGACACATTATTTTGGTTGTGTAACTAAAATGAATGAACATTATTTTGTGTATGTTGTTGCCCCAATTGTGCCCACGCCCATATCTGTTAACTTTGCCAACTGTTTTTGATATTAAAATCCCATTCATGGCAAAATGTTAGTGTTTATTCTTTAGATTGCCATGAATGGGGGATCCTTGTCGATGTAAATTTGTCCCACACCCCTGTTTTTCTGCGTTGCACTCCAAGTGTTTGTTCAAATGCCTCAACGTACCTATTTTTATCTCCTGGACATTTTTTTTCTTGCAATTTCATTCCCTGCCATTGCAATTTTAGTTTCAACTACATTGTTATACTAATTTCTGTTTTGTAGGTATAAATGGGCGACGTTGACAAATATGAGCTATCCCGCTGCGTGCCTTCTAAGGGCATTGATGGGTTCCGTTGTGCCCAAGAAAAATAGTGGTTTGAGATGTACTTTGCCACCTCGAAGTGAATACCAGGTGGCACCAAGGTGTGATATGTGATGGTTGTGAATATTGTGTTATGTGATTTCCCGATCATGCGAATACTAGGTGGCATCAGGGTGTAAAATGTGATTATTTGAATTTGGTTTACCGCATGTTTATGAGATGACTGAGATGAAGGGGCGCATGTCAGTTACGTGATAATTAATTAATGATCATAATTGACTAATGAAAGTGATTGAGATTAATAAATGTAATTATTTAAATTTGGCGTACCACATGTTTATGAGATGGCCGAGATGAAGGGGCGCGTGTCAGATACGCATCAATGAATTATTGAGCCTATCGATTACGTGTTGATGAACTTTTGAGTATTTTGGTTACTGATTGATTAGTTAATGAGAATGATAAATTAATGGTATGAAATGAGATAATTTAATATATTGTGAGACTACGTTTATGGGTTGGGTCGTTCATTAAATTATTAAACTGTGACTTTATCATCTATGCATATAACTGCTTTGAGTTGCGTAGCTAAGTTACTTGCTAGGATTTTAACCCCCTTTTGTGGAAACCAGGTGCTAAGGCTGGACCTCACACTTAGATTGCCTTTTGAGCCAGTCAGCGCGTGATATACATCTCTTAAGGTTTTCGGCTCGAGAGACATTGTAGATCTCTTTCTCCTCATGTTATCCTTTATCTTTTAGTTTAGCTTATATTGAGACGTCTAGTTGTATGTTGAGACTTAGATGACTTGTAATATTTATAGAATCTATGGGGATTATAATTATGTGTTACGGTTGAGACAACATTGTTTATAGATTTGGTTATTGGACATTATGAGTTATACTTGAGAATCTTCTCATCGGTTCAAAATTATTGTCCATTTTTCATTTGATCTTTTCATACTAGGAATGATATTATTTTGTTTTTGTGATCTAGTATGATTTTATATTTAGACTTGATCAACCTAAGTGTAAAATTATACGGGTATTTACACTTCCCTTTCTTGTTGAACCTCTTGACCCCTTTTATGGGAGACACACGTACCAACGCCCGATTGCCAACCTCTAACTCGATGTGTCTCCGATCGACATCCGTATAACTCTTCTACCTATCTTGAGCTATCCGAATACGTCCCCGAATAAGCTTAATCTTGGCAGTAATCTCCTGTATCATCTCTGGCCCCAATAACTTGTTATCCCCCACTTGTAACCAGAAAGCGGGCGAATGATAAGGCCTCCCATAAAGTGCCTCAAACGGTGCCATGTCGATGGTAAATTGGTAAGCGTTGTTATATGCAAACTCTACCAATGGAAGGTATCGCTACCAACCTCCCCCAAAATCTAGAATGCATATCCTCAACATGTCCTCCAACATCTTATTGACCTTCTCAGTCTGCCCATCTGTCTGTGGATGATAAGCAGTAATCAATCGCAAGTCTGTGCCCATGGCCTCCTGAAAATTCTGCCAGAAGTGAGATACAAAGATCTTGTCTCTATCAGACATAATGTTAATCGGCACCCCATGCAGCTTCACTACCTCAATGATGAACAACTGCTCATACTGACTCAACTGGTAGTTGGTGCGAACTGGCAGAAAATGGGCCACTTGGCTCAACCGATCCACTATCACCTAAATGGAGTCATGACCTCTCCACGACGTCGGTAATCTAGAAATAAAATCCATCGAAATACTTTCCCACTTCCACACGGGGATCTCTAGTGGATGTAGTATCCCTGAAGGTCTTTGGTGGTCAACCTTAACAAGCTGACAAGTAACACACTTTGAGACAAACTTTGTTATGTCCCGCTTCATCCCTGACCACCAATACTGTTTCCTTATATCCTGGTACATCTTATCCCCACCGGAATGTACCTCAAACCTCAAACTATGTGACTCTGTCATCACCGTGTGCCTCAAGTCCTCATCCTGGGGCACTACAAGTCTCCCATTAAAATGTAGACTTCCCTTTGAGCTGATCGAGTAAGAATCTGCACCCTCAGCTACTAACTATTGTACTCTGTCCTAACAGAAATGATCCCCTTCCTGTGCTTTCATAACCTGCATCACAATCTCGGGAGTGATAGCTAAAACTTCCATACACGCTCTTGCGATCTCATCGTCATGTCGAAGCTCACTCCACTTTGATTTTCAGACCTCTGCTAGCTCTCTAGCGGGACATTATCTCAATGCATCCTCTACTACGTTGGCCTTCCCAGGGTGATACTGTACATCAAACTGATAGTCATTTATAAATTCCAGACATCGCCTCTGCCTCATGTTCAGATCCTTATCTGTGAAGAGATACTGAGGTGACTTATGATCTGTGAAAAAAGTAAATTGTTCCCCTAGAAGATAGTGTCTCCATATCCTCAAAGTAAAAACTACCGCTGCCAACTCAAGGTCGTGAGTGGGGTAATTCTTCTCATGGGGCTTAAGCTTTAGGGACGCATAAGATATAGCCTTCTCCTCCTGCTACAATACACCCCCAAGTCCCTGCAAGGATGCATCGGTATAGACCCGGTACTCTAATCCTCCTTTAGGCAAAGTAAGTACGGGTGATGATGTTAGTATGTCCTTTAGCTCATCGAACGCTAACTGATAAAATTCATTCCACACAATTGGTACTCCTTTGCGAGCCAAATTCGTCAACAGATCCGCAATCTTTGAGAACCCCTTAATGAAGTGACGATAATACCCGACCAACCCCAAAAAGTTGTGAATCTCAGTCAGTGTCGTGGACTTTCCCCACTCCCTCACTGCCAATACCTTACTCAGATCAACTATAATTCCCCTGCCAGACACGATGTGGACTAAAAACTGTACCTCACGTACCCAAAATCCACACTTCCTAATTTTGGCATACAACTGATGGTCCCATAGGGTCTGCAGAACCGTATGTAAATGCACAACATGCTCCTTCTCAGTGCGAGAGTAGACTAGAATGTCGTCTATAAACACAATCATGAACTAGTCCAAGACCCGGTGTTCATGAGATCCATGAACATAGTTGGTGCATTGGTGAGCCCAACGGCATCACCCTGAACTCTTAGGATCCATACCGTGATAGAAAAGAGGTATTAGGCACGTCCTCCTTGTGAATGCATAACTGATGATACCCCGATCACAAATCAATCTTAGAGAAGTACGCGACTCCCCTCAATTGGTCAAATAGGTCATCGATTCTCGACAATAGATACTTATTCCGTATCATGACCTTGTTCATCTCCCTGTAGTATACACACAAGCAAAGAGAACCATCACTCTTCTTTACGTATAACACCGGCACACCCCACGACGATGTGCTCCGCCGAATAAAACCTTAACCCAAGAGCTGCTGAATCTGCTCTCTCAACTCACGCATCTCTAAAGGTACCATATAATAAGGTGATCAGGCACTCGATCTTGATCCCGATGCTAAGTCTATGACAAACTCAATCTCCCGACTAGGTGGCACTCCGGGTATCTCCTGTAGCACATCCTCAAAATCCCTCACGACTGGTACTGACTCTAATGGAATAACTATCTCTTTTGAGGTCTTCTCCTCATTATAATATAAGTGTGTGCACGAACCTCCCTCTGAAATAGGCATCGACACAAAGAACATCTCCTATCCTAGAATGGAAAACACAAATATCCTCTCATAGCAATCAACCATCACCCTATACCCTGCCAACCAATCCATACCTAGAATCACATCGTAACTCTCCATATCTAACATAAGAAGGTGTGTCGTTAAGCTCAGTCTCCCTATAATGATATCGACTCCTCTAGAATCGAGTGTATTAGTGACCCACTACCCATCGGTGACTCTACACATATAAGGAGACTATCGACGGGCTCTAATAAAATGACAAGTCTTATAAATCTGGTTTAATAAACGAATGCGATTCCCTAGTATAAAAAATAATCTTACCCTCAAGTTCATGAATAAGAAGCGTACCCTCACTACCGGTGGGGCCGATGGTGCTGTTGGCATGGCTATGTCTCAGACGTTGTACACACACTCGTAGTGCATCTGTCTCCACTGCTGCTGAGGGGATGGGCACCCTGTTGCCGTGCCCCGCCCTGCTATGGGCAATCTTTCCTCTTGTAACCCTACTGGCCATATATGAAACACTGCCCAGGGAACACCTTCTGCCTTTGGCCTTGATGCTGCTGGCCCTGATGGCCTCGGCCCTACTGACCTCCCCCTGGTTTCCTTGGCCTTGACGGTCCTGAGGAAACTACTGCTGATTTGGGCCCTACTGAACTTGTCTATAACTCTGCCCCTCTGATCGATACCCTCTAGATCTGAATCTCTTAGTAAAATTCCCATGTCGGGAATCCAGCCCCTGTTGACCAGCTGCATGCTACGGTGCTCCATTGGCACCACCCATTTTTTCCTTCCCCAATAGGATTGGGTCTACACCTTTCTTGTTCCCCTTCGCATGGAAGCCATGATCCTGACAGTGTACAAGAGAGACATTAACGACATAAATATATGTCACAAATGCGGGGTTATCGATCAAATGCTGTGTGATCTTCCAGGCCAAGCTGTCCATAAACTTTGCTTTCTTTCGCTCCTCATTGCTCACCTCATCTGGCATAAAATTAGCTAGATGGGTGAACTCCTCCTCGTACTCGACTACTGAGCGATTACCGTGTGTTACCTCCCTAAACTTCTTCCGCATCTCTGACTCAATTGTAGGCGAAAAGTATTCACGGTCGAACCGCACCCAGAACTCGATAACAGTCATCATATCTCACTCCTTAGTGGTGGTTACTGACTCTCACCACTATAAGGCAGCTCAAGCCAATCTGAACATAGCCCACATCTGTTTATGCATCTTAGTACACTCTACCATGTGCAGATGGTGCTGAATATTTTTCTTCCATTGACATGCTGCAATCACATTGGAGTTACCCTGAAATTAGGGTAGGTGTCCGTTCTGGAATGTCTCTCTGACTCTATGCAAAGTAGATGGCTCTGGCTAGGCCTGGATCATAGGTGCCACTGGAGGTTGTGGTTGTGGCTGAGGGAAATGAACCGCCATGGCTATCATAGTCGCGTTAACCGTCTAGGCCATAATGTCGGCCACCTGTGCAGTCAAAATCATCTCTGAAGGTGACGGTACCTATGGCTCCTGATGAGCGTTTCTCAATCCATCCCTGGACTCTGCCTTATCAGATCGCTCTCTCCTCAGTGGCATCTGAAAATAGATCGAATGGTATAAGTACACAATTTATACAAAATTTAATGTCAGAAGCACGATATCTCATATACGTGAAGATAAAAGCAATGGTCTTAATAATAGGGCTCTATATCAAATAAAGGCTATGCTCAAATCATAGTAAGCCGTACAGATCCTATGGACACTAGAACCTGATGCTCTAATACCATATGTGACATCCCGCCTAATTAAATACCGAGTGATCAGTCCTTTATTAAATTAAAACATATTTCTTATTTGGTTCAATCTTAGCATCACCGTCGAAAACTTTTAAATTACTAATCACCTATGTCCAATTAAACCGGTGCCCAATTTTTTTTTTATCTTTCATTAAACAATTGATCATAATAATATGCGAAGACTAAATTAAACTATTCACATGATAATATAGTCCAAACCATCATATAATATAAATAATGTCCCGCTGAATAAACCATTAACTAAAGTCTCAAAGTAAAAATTGAATCCAACTCCAATGAATATTCTGAATACAAGTCTGAAATAAATATCTGAATAAGTAAAGTGTGAAGGGGGAACATGCCCAAATTGAAGTACTGAAATGAGATCCTACACTAGGAATATAAATATATATGCGTCTAATCAAAATCCTGCAAGCCTCCACAGTGTTGCAGCTATTCGTTCTGTAAAAATCATCATATCTGGCATCCCTGTGGCTGGACACCTAAAAGGTTTTGAAAAGATTTTATAACAAGGGTTAGAACCCAGAATATTGTAAAAATATTTAGCAAGTAATTTATCTCAATTTAAAATCAATTATTGATTACACATGTTAGGTTTATGTACACTCTCTCTTGACATTGCTCACCTCTCATCTATAGTGCACGCATAACATTCTCTACTGAGCCCACCTAGCTGGACTATCCAAGGTAACTAGACTTAAGTATCTATTTGATTAATAACATGTCTCAATTCTCGTACCGCCCATACAGTACTCAATCCGATAATCAACGTTTCTCATATGTTAAGAGTTGAAATTATCATTTCACTTATTTTCTCATTCAAATAGTTAATTAAGTTTGACTACTTAATTCATTCTTTAGATATACACTATCTAACAGTCTATTGTCACACATAAGTAGAATATTCACATTTGTATATATATATAATTTCGGTGTCTCTCATAAGGACCATTGTAAAATACGGGCATACTCTGCTATCAGTCCAAGTACCTCTCGTACTAACAAGGGACTATTGGTTCGGTATGTCTCCTCGAATCCAAAAATCAAATAACAAGCAATGGAGGCGAACATAGTTCTAAGCCTTTGAGCTATGCACATATCTAATGTACCCAAATGACACGCCAGTATCACTAATACACGTCACATAGTGAGCTGCCATAAGTTCTCTGTTCTGGGGCACAAATTCAGACCTCACTGGAATCGTCAAGGTGGGATCGCCCACTACAGGAGAACCTCCGGTGATAACAAGCAGCGTAGGTATGTTAACACATATCATCAGTCATATACTAGGTACACACACAACCTATATATATACATTTTCAATAGGTATTCACACAACCTAATTATCATCGTTTGTACGTAATATAATTCACTCGCATACTTCCTGATTTAATTCACTATCGTATTATCGGAGTATTATTCTCTACTCTAAGGGTCCAAGTTACCCCTTATATGAATTTAGTAGCTAACTTAATCACACAATACTGGTCAACAACAAATTCACTCGAATCATTCGTAATTTATTCTCACTCTCTCGAATTAATTACATTACCATGTAAGGCCATTTAATCATCGTCTTAATTTTATCGATAAGACTTAATCCCATAACCCTATCATGGCCTACTCTAATATAATAAGTCCCTCATTATATTTCAACAATGTCCCAAAAGTTTTTTCGACAACAATTTAGTAGTTCTAGGCTAAAAAGGGGCATTTTCATGTTTTCTGGGAAACCGAATCGATTCGCCAAGAGGTCGAATCGATTCGCCTCTGGGCCGAATCGATTTGAAAATCTGCAGAATCAACTTTTCCATTACGGACTTGCGTTTTCACCATTAACACCCACATAACTTACATGTTTCTTCACCAAACTTGAAACCAATTGTCCCTAACCATTTCTACATGCATTAGGATTATTACTTACGTAAATATAACATCAAAACCTTATAATTTTTACCCAGTAATATATCAAATCAAATTTTCACCAAAAACCCTAGGTTTTATGTTCCTCCACCATTAATCATAAAAAACTCAGATTTAATTCGTGGAGATTATCATATATTATCTGATATTTTATCCTCTACAGATGCTGAATCAAACTACATACAATTCCTACCCAATTATGCCTTTAAATCATTCTTTTCTTCCAAGAATGATCAATTTATTCATGTTATAAGAAAACCCTATTAACATGGGCATTATAACCTCAAAGAATTTGCAATAAACACTTGCCTCTTAATTAGTAGGGTTTGATTTCATGATTTGAAGTGGTGTTTGAGTGTCTTTCCTTCCAATCCACCCTCCTAAGTTGATGAAGGTGCAAAAATGCCAAGGTGTTTTTTCAGATTTCTCTCCAAACCTCCAATAAATCTCTCTCTCTGATCTCTAATGGCCTCTCCTAGATTTTCTAGCTTCTAACCCTAGCCTCACCCTCTTATTTTTAGATATGTGACTTAAAAATTCGTGGGTCTCTTAACGCTAAATTTTCAAATGACCAAAATGCCCTCAATAGGTTCCAGTTTGGCCTAAACTTGATCCGGGACCCAAACTATATCCCCGTGTATACTATTTTGACCTTTTTGAAATCATCCGTGACCTCTAAATCGTCATACGAGTCACTCTAAACAAATATCCTATCTCGACCTCAATTTAATCTACACATGATTCCCGGTTGAGATAAATTCAATTATGCCAATATCAATCGCTATTACGCGTAATAATATTCATAACTTATTTACTATTCACTCGGTAAATTTATTTCATAATATTAATCATTATCTCTCTTGATTAATATTTAATAATCACATTATTATTATTTAATTCAATTAAATTACGTCACTCGTGTAGTTCAATAATAGACCGAATTAATTGAATTTCAAATACGTGGAAATACGGGGTATTACAGTTTTTAATCCTAAGTGTGCCTATTTTCAATTTTGATCATATTCTCAAACTGGAAGTCCCACGACTATGCAGTCGACTGCTACGTGTTATGTTAATCACGTGCGAGGTGTTCGTTCCCCTTTTGGCTCCGTTTTGGGGTTACTCGTGATTTTGGCCCACTAACGACACGTTTTCAAGCCTAATTGTGCCTATTTTCAAATTTTGATCATATTCTCAAATCGGGAATTCTGCGACTATGCTCTTAGTTGCTACGAGTTACATTGTCCACGTGCAAGGTGTTCGTACCCCTTACGGGGGTCATTTGGGGTTATTCGGGGTTTTGGCCCACTAACGGCCCATTTTCAAGCCTAAGTGTATCTATTTATGCATATCAATTATATAAAAATGTTAGTTAAATTAAAGAATCCCTGGTTCATGCGATCCAAGAAGGCCATTAAATAGAGTTTTCTGAATTTGTAATGGGACCAAATTGATCTTGGAACCCCCCCCCCCCCCCCCCCCCCGCGTATTATTATACATATACATTTGCTGATTAGTTTCATTGATACAATATTCATAAAATGAAGGAAAATTAACGTCCCACATGGGATAAAAATCAACTTTACTGATATCCTAAAAATTTGGAAACTCGAAGTTGGTGAAGAGTGTAAGGACATATTTCTCATGTCCATTATCTTATATTTGTATATGTCGTACGCCGCTACAAAAGGCACGTCACTTCACGATATCACATGATGGCCTCTATTCGAATTTTGAGAATCAATCATTCAACGTCTCCATCAAGTGTCCCACATTTGCCTCAATGAATTCACGTTCCACGATTTTAGGGACTTTATGCAAGTGGTACGCAAGAGAAGTCAAAATAATAAAAGAAGGCGAGATCTGAAAGTTCAAAGGAATTTTGGTAGTTTTATAGCCACCGTCCAGAGGTCTAGTCAACTGGAAAGTTGAAGATCTCGATGCCACGAAGATATTGGAAAAAATGTCACATCAATCCGAGCTACGGTGAAGAAGTTATGGCCCTTTGAAAATGGAGAAAATTTCGAGTAAAGCCTTGGAAGAATGCTGTGTGTATTTTTAGCCCCAAAACCAGCGAACTATCGTGAACCGAAGGCCAAAACGGTTTGGGGGTCGAACTGGTTTGGGATACCTGATGCTGGCAAGAGTCCTAAAATATTAAAATTCCTTTTGGTTTCCTTACAAAAGCCAACTTCGGAAGAGTTATTTTTTAATACTTGGAGAGACGATTTTGAGAGTTCTATTTGCTCTAGTCCTCATATTTTTGAGTCCCAAAACTCATGTTTTGATTCACACATCATTGCCATACCTTTGTGAATCCTTTTTGAAACCCAAGAACACAACTTTGGTTTTGTTCATACTTGTGGAGAAGCCGTCTTTCTTCTTCATTGCTGCCCTCCTGGAAAGGGAAAGTTCCAGTCGACGAACTTATGGAGAAGCCGTCTCTCTTCTTCATTGTTGACTACCTGGAGTTCCTGTAGGAGATTTCAGCCGAGACATCAAAACCGACGCCTGAGGGTATTTCTTATGTCGCTCTTATTTTCATTTTAATCCGTGTGTAAGAGGGTACTTTAGATTATAGATGGAGGCGTAACCCCTATTTGAGTATGGTAATGATAAGCTAATTGGCCAAAGCTTCAGATTAATGATAAGACATACAAACACAAACCCTAATGAAGATAAGACTCAGTTTAAACTCACAAATCTCTCGTGTATAACTTAAAAGATAGTAATGAACTTACAAGTAACTTAGCTAGAGGGAGAGAGAAGTAAGCACCCTAGATACACCTTAGTAGGCAGGTATAAACACACCAAACACCCTCAAGAATCTCTGTCAAGTATTAAAAGCTTCTTAATAAATAACAATGGTGAGTGAGTAAACCTCTATGGTTTGCAATAACTCTATATGAATGTATATTCTCTCTAGTAATAACTTCTATAATCTCAAAGGATCTTCCTCCCTCAAAGGTGGTTGGGGTCCTTAAATAGCCCCCCTCACCACCCCCGA
This sequence comes from Sambucus nigra, assembly GCA_949130495.1. Lineage (NCBI taxonomy): Eukaryota > Viridiplantae > Streptophyta > Magnoliopsida > Dipsacales > Adoxaceae > Sambucus > Sambucus nigra. Next base: position 459,916,362 of record OX422222.1, on the reverse strand, counting down.
GGCAACTCAGTCATTTAAGACTATGAAAGATATCCCTCATACTTTATGTCATAACATTAAATTCCTGATGCACTAGTTGTCTCCACATCATAAACATTAAATGTCAAGACATGCCTTTTTGCCTAAACACTGTGTGTCAGGGGGATGTTGTCGTTGAGGTGGCTCACCAACTGCCTGACAGCCCCAAATACCACGGTGGTTTACTCAAGTGCAGGTGTAACATTGTTTATCTGGCTAGTGACATCACCTATAGTAGACATGACATTAAGTAGAAGGATGTTTGGTTCTTAACTCAACTCCCAATAGAACTCTAAGCTACTCCGCCCGCAGTTCCACGATCAGGGTCCTTCGATGTTTTTACCAGGTGTATCTAAGATGGTCAAAATAAGCCCCAACGGTGCCTCACTTCTCAATCCTTTAAACCAAGTCCCTCTAAAGTTCCCACGGCGAGATCATTCGATAGAGCATGAAAGCTCTCCCAGGCCCTGCCAAGCCTGGTCTCTCGCATGTACCGTTTGACCTCACAAAAACTCATTATTAATCTCGTTACAACATTACAACCGTTATAGCTTATAGTCAACATAAACAGAAATACAATATGACTAATACAATAAGCTAAAGTATGAGTTGCCATGCCAAGCTGCCACGCTGAGTTATCACGCTTGAGTTGCTTCGATTGCTTAATCTCAAACACTTTTGCCAATTAAGGAATTATCCCTAATCTCAAGATTTCCTTCAAGCCCCCTCTACATTTGCCCCTTCGTGGAGAGATTTGTTGGAATAAGAAATGTCTACACGAAACTTCTCAATCCGATGAGCCTTCTCTGCGTGAAAAAATTCTGGCCTTCTTTCCCTCGTTAGAATCGCAGCGATATAATCTCCTGGAAAAAGTAAAATTCTCCCCGATGTACCTGAGCCGAAGCGCCATTGTCATTGGGGCTTGGGAGAAGGGACATCGGCACTTTTTCCTCATGCTGAGCCTCAACCATTCTTTTTCCTCATGCTGAGCCTCAACCATTCTAGCTTTACTATTTGAAATTCTCCCGAAAGGCCTACTAACCTTCTCAAATACTCGTTTGGGCTCGTGGTAAGTGAAATTCTCCCCCGTGATGCTTCTCTATATTCGAAAAAGCATAAATTCTCCCCGATGTAACTGAGTCACAATTCAAACATCGTTTGGGCATGTGGAGAGGGGACATCATAGCTTTTTTGAACCGTTAGGGGACTGCCTTCTTTGGGAGAATTGGATATGTCTGACAAAAATTTTGGCGCCAAAAATTAAACTTGCTGGAAAAGGTAACCCCCTTCTTTTCCCCAAGCATCACTTCATAAATGACGTGGCGCTGTCTTTTCAACTGTCGAGACCCTTCCCGAGGTGCCACGTGTTCATTTGAAATAATTATAGGCGGCCCTACACGTGCCATGGTGGGAAACTCAAATGACAGGTTTCACAAGGTTTAAAAGCTTCAAACGTCTCTTTTATCCAAACCCTTCTCTTTCCTTCTCTTGTTCATCTTCTTCAAGCTCCCCGCCTTCGTTTCATAGAGAAACTCTATGAGAATTGTGTGCAACCTCCGTTATTTCCCCCTTCTTTACTCAGTCTCCTCCTTCTCTCATCTTTTGCACCACCACTTGCGGTTGTGTTCCTCTCTCCTTATTCTTAGCCCTCCTTACCCGGATGTACCACTCATCATCACTTTCTCATGGCTTCTTCAAGTATTTCCAAGGTTGCTACCACTACCCAGCCAGGTTCCCCCTCTGCCACTGCTGGCGCTACCACCGCCCTTAGCGGCGCTGCCCTGGTCACTGCTCGTCAAGAGCAACTACGCTTCTATCACCGGGCGCCCATCTTTGAAGAAGAAGATGATAAATTTTTTGAGGCATGCAAGACCTGCCATTTCTCATCCAAGTTCGATCCATTACTATTGGGTGATGAAGAAGTGGATTCGTCGAAGTGGGGACATCTTCCACCCGACGGGACTCTGCGCTTCCGTCTGGACCGTAGTGACTTTCCCTATTCCCATATCGACTTTGAAGCACCTGGGGGGTCACCATACTATTTTACTGCTTGGCACACACATATGCATAGCTCCCACGCTGCTGCTTTTGTGAAGGTTGGGCTGCATCAAGCCTACTGGTTTGGCGAGTTCACCCTCTCGAAGCACAACGCGGCACTTCAAGTGCTAGTCTCCCGAAGGAACATCACAACCCACACCTTCTTCACTGCGTGGGGGGAGTTTACTTTTACGTTAGAGGATGTCTGTGAACTCCTTGGGTTTGAGCCCATGAGCGAGTTCGCCTACCACGACGAACTTCTGGATGCCGAAGAGGCTACTGATCGGGTTGAGCTGGATCGGATCTGCCGTAGTTGCACCGGTCCCTTAAACAAATCCATATTTTCCCCCCTTATCAACTATTTTTTTTAGGCTCCGACGCCGAAGGATGCTAGTGATGTAACGGGGCACGGTAGAGGTACCTCCCTGGAACTACCAACCTACATACTTGTACTACTTTTACATTTTTTTCTTACTGGAAAACCCAACGATCAGCCCAGGAGGGACCTGATAAATATTTTCGTTCGTTTGGCCAGAGGATTCAACCTACCTCTGGTCGCTATCGCCTTGGGGTCCCTATCGAACCCATATTGACATGGAACGATCATTGGGCCGTTACAACTTAGCAAATTTTGTCAACACCATCATCCTGACGGACTTCCTCTATACCCGCTTTCCTGCTATTGCTGCGAAGTCAGTTTTCCTGCCCGTGAGCGAAGGTATTAAGCCCCCACGCCTCCTACGTTTCCACAAGGAACAGAACCGAAAGGAGATAATGGAGTTTTTTTTATTGCTCAGACTCCTTCGTAATGAGGCCATACAGTGAGCCCACCTTTGCCCATAGTTGGGACTTCTTTCCTACTACAGCCACAACGGTCAGATTTAACCCGGTTGTTGAAGATCCATCACAAGCCGTAGTGTTACTTTTCACCCCGGGGTTCCTCCCCTCTTATACTGAATGGGGATACACTTCTGAGCCTTACAATCCTGATAAATGCAGTAGGCAGTTCGGGTTCGATCAGGGGGATCCTCGACCTTTGTTCCAAGACAATCATTCTAAGGCCACCTTCGCTGAAGCTTGCACCTTCTACACTGAAGCCGCGATACTTGGTGTGACATCCGCCATTGATGGTCGTGTCACCCCTCCTAGTGCTACTAGGAAGGGATATGTATCCACTTCTTTTGCCACGAAGTTCCATCTGGAGCAGTTGGCCATGATTCGTGAGTACATCTAGTCCCCCCCTCAATATCCCCCAATCCTTTCCTTTTCTTCTTCTGAGCTTGGTCTAAAGGGGAACTCCGTGCTTGGGGTTGAGTTTCCCTTAAGTAAAACTATTAAAGAGTCTCCCCATGAACTATCCCCTCATTGCCCAATGATCCCAACTGCCACCCCGAAACCCAAGGTTGTTGCGACCCCCAAACCATTTGTCCCCACGGCCGAAGCTGCCACGGGAGAAGGGCTTTCTGAGCCACCTGCCAAGAAAGCCAGGAAGTCCAAGTCTAAGAAGGCTAAGGCCAAAGGTCAAATGCAAACTCCCTTGGAGGCATTCCCAATTACCTCCGTTCCCCCACCCATGTCTCCAGAGCTGGATGAAGAGCTGAGGAGGCGGGTGGAGGCCGAGCTTGCCTGAATAAACGCTGAATTCCAACGGCGCGCAGTCGTCGTTCCTCCTCCGGGTACATTCCCTGTGATCATGGTTGATTCCGCGGAGCCAACGACAAAAAGGGGGAGAAGGACGAAGGTACCTCAAACTGGCGGTGCAACGAGCTCCAGGAAGAAAATGTTGGGTACCAAATCCCAGAGGAAACAGACATATGAGAAGCCTTCCTCCCCAGCTCCTTCGATTGCCGCCTCCTCGCCACCTTCACCTGTGGTTATACCCTCTCGTTCTCCTTCTAGATCTGAGGTATGTGTGCATTATTTATTTCTCATTATTCTTTTCTTAATATAGCGCCTTTACTTATTGCCTGATAACTTTGGTACAGGGAGTTGAAGAAGAGAGGGTCAGTCCCCCCAGTCCTGTAGTGAGTTATTTCATGGGGGGACGTTGCAGTACCCCCCCAGCCACTGCCACCCTTCCACGTTCTCCTTTGATAAGCCTCACCTATTCGCACCGTTCATCCTCTCATCGGGCCAGGGATGCCGCCACGGGTGCTGCTGAGATATATGACCCGCCCGAGGCAACTGTTCCAGCTTCCTCTGAGTTACCCCCGGAGCGAGAGGTCTCTCTGCCCCTTATTATGGTCGAAGAGGGTGCCTCGCAAGTAAATTTCTTCCCAAGCCTTACATCTTTTATTTGTCCCATTGGTTTATTCATCAATTCTAATATGTTGGGCTATTTTAGGTGGAAGTGGCGTCGCTGATAGCCAACATTCTCCTTCCTCTTGCATTATAAAGACCTATTACTGCAGTTCCTCTTTTCAGTGCCATAACGGGGGTAAGCTAGGTGCATTTCTGTCTTTTATCCTTTTGCGATTGATCTTTTTATCTAACACTTGTATTTATATTTGTAGTTCTCTCCAAGTCTTTCTCCGCCTTTTGCGTTGAGTGGACTTATCCCTTCTCAGGCCTAGGTTGGTGCAGCCGCTCTCGTTGGGGCATCTCTCGAAGGTCCAACATCTCCTTCTGATGATGCACCCATGTTGGCCATAGTACCTTATGCTGGCGAGGAGAGTGTGCCTACCTTTGAGGCTCCTGCAGCCGGAGGCTCCGTTGAAGCTGCCGAGGTAACGAGCCCGCCTCCCACGGTTTCTAGCATTTTATCTCCCGTGGTAACTACTAATCTCGCTCCTGCTGCTGAGGTACTTCTCTAATTTCTCTGTATTTCTCAGCTTCTCAAACTCCACCTATATAGGTGACTTAATCAATGAAAACATTTGTTTAAGATTTTTCCATAAACTCCACCTGTAACGGTGACTTAACAACACAAACCTTAAGATTTTTCACAAACTCTACCTATAACGGTGACTTAACAATGAAAAAATTTGTTAAGGTTTTTAATAAACTCCACCTATAACGGTGACTTAACAACGCAAACACTTGTTAAGATTTTTTCACAAACTCCACCTATAATGGCGACTTAACAACGAAAACACTTGTTAAGGTTTTTCCATAAGCTCCACCTATAACGGTGACTTAACAACGCAAACACTTATTAAGATTTTTCCATAAAATCCACTTATAACGGTGACTTAACAACGAAAACACTTGTTAAAGTTTTTCCATAAGTTCCACCTATAACAGTGACTTAACAACGTAAACACTTGTTAAGATTTTTTCATAAACTCCACCTATAACGGTGACTTAACAAAGCAAACACTTGTTAAGATTTTTCCATAAACTCCACCTATAACGGTGACTTAACAACGAAAACACTTGTTAAGGTTTTTCCATAAGTTCCACCTATAACGGTGACTTAACAACGCAAACACTTGTTAAGATTTTTTCATAAACTCCACCTATAACGGTGACTTAACAACGCAAACACTTGTTAAGATTTCTTTTCACAAACTCATTATTTCTCCTACTTGTTCTCAGGTTACCCGGGAGGATTTTTCACCAGTTCCTTTGCCCATTTCCTCGCCACATCTTGAACCTGTCTCCTCTGAAGAATCGAGCCATAATGATCAAGGTTCCACGACAGGTGCTACTGCGGAGAGCGAATCTGGGTGCGAGTTTCCTCTGCCCGACTTGGCTCCCCCCTCCTTCTGCCTGATGGTACTCCAATGTTCTCCCCAAATGCCTGCCAACCATTATTTGGTCATTGAGCAACTTGAGCGCTATCATCCTGAGACCTTCACGATGGACTGCCTACGTTCAAACATCCCAGTTATGAGCCATAAGCTTCAAGGCATGGCCACTGTTATTGCTGAAATTACCAACACTCTAACTGCGAACGTGACCAGACCCTCCTCAACCAGTTCTTGGGCTATCTGTGGGAGTTGGGTCATGACGGGTTTCATTTTCACTGGCTCATCGCATATTTGAAGACTTTAAAGAACCAGCGATTGGACAGCCAGAGAGAGCTCTTACGAAAACATCAGGAGGATCAGAGGGCCGAGAAAGCCAAGTTGGCCGAGCAAGAACCTCTCCTTGAAGCTATTGACAAGGAGGTGGAGGACCTCGAAGAAGCTCTGCGTTTGGTAAAGCTAAGACGAGAAAAACTTCTTATCGAACGTATGCAAGAACAGACTAGGTTGGAAGTTTCCATTAATGCCCAACGGTCTTGCTAAGAAGCTTTTTCGGGCCTTCCTGGAGATTTTTTCTCCTCTCCAGATTTGTGGTTCCTCCTGGGTCAATGAGTTTTTGTATATGTATTTTTCCTTTCTTCTCATGTAATCCTTGGGCGATAGCTCCCAATTTTGTAATGCCCCAAAGTATATGAATGGAAAAAAGATACTCATTTCCATGCCATTTCTTTGTGTTACAGCTGTTTACATAGATTATGAAATATGAAGTTCTGTAGTTCTTTCATCTCTACTTGAATTAATATAAAGAGAACTTGCATAAAAAAAATAAACTCGTATATTCATAATAATTAGATATATCGGTGTCCCCAAACACAATTGCTTACACGTGATACACCTTCAACCATTTGTTGTTAATCTTAAATGGCATGTCTTCTTCTATCTTAGAGATTAAGCAATAACCTGAGTCATGAGCCTTCTTTACGATCAAAGATCCCTCCCAATTCGCTGCAAACTTAGGTAGAGGAAGCCCCCTAATATGTTTAACTGCTGCCTTCAATACAAGATCTCCCTCCATAACCTTCCTTGGTCTCACCAAGTTATCATATGCCCTGGAGAGCTGCTTCGTATACATTTGAAAGTGTTGCATCGCATTATCCCTGTGTTCGTCCAACGCTTCCAACTGCACGTGTCTATTATGAGGGAGTATGCTGCTTCGCAAAGCATATCGAGCCGAGGGAACTTCTAATTCTACTGGGAGAATTACCTCAGCCCCATAAATAAGAGAGAATAACGTATACCATGTAGGCTTCCTCTTAATCGTCCTATAGGCCCATAAAATGGCTGGTATCTTGTCGTCCCACGATCTTGGGAAATCCTCCATCATTTTTGCCAAGATATTGACCAAAGTCTTATTAGCCACTTCGGCTTGACCGTTACCCTTTGGGTATGCCACCGTCTAAGTACGATGGATAATGGAGTATTTCTCTGTGAGCATCGTTACCTCTGAATTGACGAAAGGGGTTCCGTTGTCTGAAAGGATAACCTTTGTGATCCCAAAACAGTAAATGATATATTCTATGATGAAGTTGCTCACTACTCCTGCTGTTGCCCTTCTCAGCTGTATCACCTCGGCCCACTTTGTGAAACACTCCATTGCTACTAGGATCCATATCTTCCCCCTCAAAGAAGGGTGTATTGCCCCTACCAAGTCAAACGCCCAAGTGTGAAAAGGATAAGGCGTTGCTAGGGAGTGTAAGTCCACTGACGGGGCATGGATTATATTTCCATGAAGCTGACAAGCCTTGCACTTTCGAATGAACTTAGTAGAATCTTTATCCATCGTTGGCCAATAGTACCCCAAAGTCATCAGCTGGTCATACAGCTTGGCCCCTCCTATATGAGCTGGATCGTGCACCTGTTTGAGAACCTCGATCGTTTCTTCCTTCGTGATACAACGCAACGGCCTGTTGAAGTATCCCCTTCGATAAAGCTTCCCCTCTTGGACATAGAACCTCGGGGTCCTTCGTCGGAGTCCCATCGCATCAATTTTTTCTGTTGCGACAACTCCATCTTTAATGAAGTCAATATAGGGTTATCTCCAGTCAGGCTGAGTCTCCACGAAATGACATTCTACTGCCTCAAAGAACAACTGACATTTATCGCATTTCCGTTGTAAATCGGCTACATCGTGCTTCATGCTAGTCCATAAATACCCTTCCCTTTGAATTCTTCTATAAAGGTGTACCTCAGCCGTTTCGTAGAGTTCTTCGTGCATTTTCTTCAATCTCTGCCCTGCTTCTTCTGGGTCGATGCACCTTGACAATTATCCTCCTACATTTCTGAAGTAAAGGTTTCCCTGGTTTGTAAAGTACTGGGCCAATTCTCTGAGCCCCATCGTTCCTTCACCATACTCCAGTTGCCTCTTAATCTCTCCCTTCCAATCTGCGTCCTCTTCCATCGGTAAAATTGCCTGTACCATCAAAGGAGCTATTCTTCGTTGAATCACGATAGTAGTTGTATCGCTCCTCATGATCATCTTCTGGGCAATGGTAGCATAGGCGTCTGGGTGACGGTTCATCATTCTGGGCTGCCTCTTGATTTCAATCCGATGGAACTGGCCAAGGAGCCTCTGAATGATCGTTCTGTATGGTGCCAGGCTCATGTGTTTCAACACGTATTCTCCATTCACTTCTTAAACCACCAAGTTTGAATCACCCTTGATGTAAAGTGAACGGATCCCTCTTCGAAGAGCCTCTAGCAATCCCAACACCAATGCTTCATATTATGCCTCGTTGTTAGAGCAAGGCAAATCTAACTTGTAAGAAAGACAAATCTCCTCCATTCCTTTCGAAAGAATAACCACTGCTCCTCCTTTCTTTTCTACCGATGACCCATCGAACTGTATTATCCATTCCTCGTCCATTGAGTCTAGATGGTTGGCCTGCAAATCATCTCCTAGAAGGGTGGCTTGAAGGTTCTCTAAGGGAAAATACCCAACAGATCAGCGTACGCCTGGATTTTAATTACGCGAGGAACCACGCACTTCAAGTCATATTCGGAGAGAATAAGGAACCATCTAGCTGCCCTGCCAATCAATATAGTTCTTGCAAGCAAATACTTAATGGGATCACATCTAGTTATAATATGAATTGTAAAAGATAACATCTAATGTCTAAGTTTTTGCGCTACAAATACTAAGGCTAAACAATGCCTTTCTAAGCTACTATATCTGACTTATGGCCCATGGATGATCCTACTGAGGTAGTAAACTGGTCGTTCTTACCCATCGATCTCTTATGCCAGCAAATCTCCCACGGACCTTGTAGTGGATGTGAGGTACAATTGCAACGGTATTCGTGCCTTTGGTGGAACCATGGTCTATGGTGAGATGAGCAGCTTCTTTAGTCCGTCAAGAGACTCCGATGAATTACCTCCCATCTGAACCTCGCGTTCTTTCGTAGCAGCTGCATCAGTGGGTGTGTTATCTCGGCTAACCCAGGCACGAATCTCCTAAGGTAGGAGACTTTACTGAGGAAGCTCTTCAGCTCCTTCGCCGTTCTTGGACATGGCATTTTTAAGATCGCTTGCTGCTTATCCTGGTCCATATGCACCCCTTGTCGGTCAACCACGAAGCCTAGGAACTTCCCACTTGTTACTCCAAAAACTCACTTCAATGGATTCATCTTTAATTTAAACTTCCTGTAACGGGAAAACACCTTCCTAAAATCGCTCAGATGGGACTCCTCCTTCCTCGACTTGATGACCAAATCATCGACATAGAATTCCACAAATTTAGGAAAGAAGTCATGGAAAATGGCCATCATTGTTCTTTGGTAAGTCGCCCCAGCGTTCTTAAGTCCAAACGGCATCACCATGTACATGGAGTTGCCCAACGGGATTCTGAACACTGTTTTCTCTGCATCCACGGGGTCCATCTTGATCTGGTTATACCCTACATACCTATCCATGAAGCTATACATCTCATGACCTGCTGTTGAATCTATCAGGCTATCGATGGACGGAAGAGGGAACTCGTCTTTGGGGCAGGCTCTATTCAAATCTCTGAAGTCCACGCAGATCCTTATCTGGTTTTTATCTTTCTTTCCCACTGGGACAATACTGGATAACCAAAGTGGGTGTTGTATCAGTGTAATGAACCCTGTCGTTAGTAAGCATTGAACTTCTTCTTTGATTTTCAAATCCAGCTTAGGTTTGTACGTTCTTGTTGCTTATTTTACTGGAATGGCTGAAGGCATCACATTCAACTTGTGACAACTTACTTCTTCATCTAGCCCCTCCATCTTTGTGTACTTCCATGTGAAGACGTCTATAAATTCTTGAATCAACTCAACCAAGGCCTCATATTTTTCTTTATCAAGATCCTTCGAGATGAAGATAGGCCTTGGGTCTTACCCTTTTTTTGCCAGGTTTAACTGCTCTAGCTTTTGTGCCTGTGGCTTTGGTCGATCCGCCATGTAATCTGGTTCCTCGGTGACTTCCTCCACAAATTCCTGTATGCTGGAATTGTTTACCGCCATACATTGTCCCCTTTGATCTACTAGAAACCACTCATATGTCTATCGCCAGGTTTAACTGCTCTAGCTCTTGTGCCTGCGGCTTCGGTCGATCCGCCATGTAATCTGGTTCCTCGGTGACTTCCTCCATAAATTCCTATATGCTGGAATTGTCTATCGCCATACATTGTCCCCTTTGATCTACTAAAAAGCACTCATATGTCGATTCAACCTCATCGTCAACTTCCTGGGCCGCCCGTTCACACCGTTATAATCGATACACCACCTTTCCTTCCTCGGTAATGACCTTCTTGCACCGTCTGCCGGTAGTGGTGACTGCTTTCCTCTTCTTCTCTCTAGATGCTTCGGCCACTCTTTTTCTTAAGAACTGACTCAGCATGCTTTGTCGTTGGACCTCGTGCTCGATCGGATCCACTCTGGGCCTCATCCAGTCTTTGAGTTGCTTCGAGATGCCTTGGGGGCGAGGGACCGTCTAGTGAGCTTCTTAGGTCATTACTCTTTCGTTGCTTGCAACCTCTTTACTCTGCTCGTTCAAGGGACCCATCCTTTCTTTGATCGAGGGAACCCATGCTCCCTCCATCCTTCTCGTTAGGACCCGGACATCCTCTTCCAACTCAGTATAAAATGTTGCGTCCACCAAGTGAGCTTCCTCGATAGCAAAGGGCCTCTTTGTAGCCCTAATGGTCACCTCTGTCCCCTTGATGTTCGCCTTAGCACACTGGTGGTACGTGGAAGGGACTAGCCCTTGGTTGTGCATCCACACCCTTCATATTAACAGATGATAGGAAGTTGCACTCTCTATTACGTGGAACTTTATATGGGAACTCAAATTTCCCATCACAATCCCAATATTAACATACCCAATGGATTTAGAAGATTGGTTATCATACCCTGAAATTACCAAAGGCATGGGGACCAATGTTTCTTCTGGAATATTGGTTATATGAAAGGAGTTAATTGCCATGATATTGATGGAGGCTCCCCCATCCATGAGAGTCCTTGAAAAACTAACTCCGTTGACACTGGCAGTCACGTATAATGGCCTGTTATGAGGGAATCTCACAGCCCTATCGTTATCGCTGAAGGTTACCTCTGACAGGAACCTCCTTACTAACCTGGCCATGGGTCCCTTCCATTTCAGCGAAGGGACTGCGTCTTTCTGCGCAATATCTAGTATCGCCTGGGTTATTTCCAACCTACTTTATTTTGGAATCCCCACTTGGTCGAAGAACCAGGTGAACTTTGGGGATTTTGAAACTGCACAGTACTCTAGGCCCGGATCTGCTTCCTCACTTTCAACGCTGTACACATCCTCCACGTCTTTGGCGCTTGCTTCATCGTAGGCCAAAACTACGTTAGCCATTCCCTTGGTACAGGTCTCCAAAGCTGCTTTATACTCTTCTCTTTCTCCTCTCTCCGCCTCTTCATCGTAGGCCACCACGAGATTGGCCCCATGTGCTAGTAGTGGGTTGTTATTGACATTCTGTGGAGGGATTTGCAACGTCCCTGCCTTCACGTACTTGTCATTTTCTATTGGCTAAAAATGGAAAGATGGGATGAAAATAGTACCCGAGGGAATGCGAGATGAGGAATAGGAGGACTAAGAATAATGAAAACTCAGAAAACTCAGCAGCGAATGAGCTCTTGAAGAGAGAGAGAGCACAGGAAACTTAGGTGGGAAAATGGAAAGAAATGAGGAGGAAAGAGAAAGAAAAGAGGTTTAAATACCCTAACAACGCTGGCATAAATCCCAAGGCCCATCATTGCCTTGGGAGCCCAAAAAGCCATAATCATTGCACTTTCCCAGCACATAATCCACTTCAGTAGTTGACACTTGTCAAAGAAAGGTTAGCACATAAAGAAAAAACAATCTCAGACAAACATACCCCTTACTCACCTATTCACATAGGTAACTAAGGGCTAGGGGTGATTGATATGCCCAAAGTGCACCTGACAGCTCGGAGGTACCAACCTCGGCCAAGAAGATGACCGAGGTAACAAGGGCTCAAGACTGGCGACCAGTGATCTAGTCCAACATAAGGTCAGTTATGACCGACGTTACTAGTTACCCCACTATCAAGCATCAGCCGAGGTCCTCATAACTCATGGGGTCAGCGGTCCATCAGGTTGTCCACAGCTGACATCACATCTACCTCTTACATCAACCTCGACTGGGAATAAGCCGAGGCCAGCAAGGACTCAAGGGTTCAACCACCCTTCATCGTCATCATCGACCTAGGCCAACGTTCCAGCTATACTTGCCTAACCCCGACCTAGGTCGACGTCTCAGCTCCACCTATCTTACCTCGACTGTCCTACTTGGTCGAGATCATCATGAATAATCTCAGATAAAGAAATAGTCAGATTTCACCAACCTCGTACTCTTCTAGGCTGAGGTTGCACCGATCAGGGATAGGGCCGAGCATTTATAAGCATATGCAAGGATAGGAACACATGGATAAAATCAGTTGTAACCGAATTAATCCCCTCACGTGGGGGAATATTTCATCATCATTCCCTACATGTGACAGTGACAGATGTCTTCATCAGATTGGCTAGATCAACACACACATTCTCATTGCATGCATGGGGGGTACATTACACCCCCAAACACTATATATACTTGTCTTCTCCTACCTTGAGAAGGATTCGAAATTAACAACCCTAGCTAAAACTCTGTCCAATTACACAGTAGAGAGAGAAAACTTGAGAGATTGTATCCATGGCCATTAGTGCCTTATTTCGGTGACCTTATTCTCTCACTTGTATAGTGGATGTAGGCCTAATTGGCTGAATCACTTATATATTTGTGTTCATCCACTTCTCCTCATCTTAATCTCTTATATTTACTATATACTTGAGCTGCCATTGTTATCACAGATTTGAGCTTACAAACACCTTGAAGGGTGGTGCTATTTCCATCATCATCAATCATCATTGCTTTATGTGTGAAATCTTCATGCTTATGAGAGTCAAAAACTGTCACACCATTATTCACAACTCTTTAACTTATTTGATTAATTGGGATAAGAATATATTAATATCATCGTCGGGAGCCTTCATCTCGGGTATCAATAAAGATAACAATGCGAACCCATTTCTCATGCACAATGTCAGAGGGAGACTTAAAGGCGCCCTGAGAACTAGCCAATAACTCTGATTAGTACTTAAATTACCAAAAGGGTTAAACTCATCAATTGAGATTGCAAGACGGACATTGTGTGGTTCCTTTGAAAATCCAGGGTGTCGTGCGTTTAAAAATTTTCAGATGAGTGAATCAACTATATGACGCATCGAACTCTTACCCATCTCGTATCGAACATGCCATGTCATTGCATTTGCTATCCACGGTATAGTGAAAACCCTTTTTAACCATAGACCAATTTGAAAATACTTCAAAACCTTTTGTGGGACGTGCGGGCACTTGCGATATTTTGTAGCCTTGTCCTTTCCATTCTCACAAGCCACATATCTACGCTCACTGCATACCTGACACTCATCCTTCTCTTAGTGCCCATTGCGATACAATATGCAATCATACTTGCATGCATGGATAGATTTATACTTCAAATCAAAACCCTTCAAGATATTCTTCACGCTAGGATAATTGTCTGGTAATTTCTTCTCTTTTGGGAGAATTTCTTTAATCCACTTAAGACTTTAGGTTATGCTATTACCAGACAAACCAAATTAACTCATCAAATTATGCAAATCAATCATTGCATATCAATCTTTATACAACGATCTAGACAAATCGACTTTCAACTGTATATATTCTCGATCTCCTAGTAATTAAGCATCAAATTATACATTTACTTGGTCATAATGTGCATTATCTGTATCCAAAGGTTGGTCATTTTGATGGTTGTGGACTCCGTTAACATCATTAATTAGGTCGATCAATGGACGATGTGTTGGCAAATCATATACCACTTCCACTCATTGGGGTTCCATTACGCGATCAGGTACTGGAAATTCTTCTGGAACATAAGGTATACTTTTTTCACTATGGTATGCCTATGTTTTATAGTCTTGACAAATTCTCCACTTTCTTAAATGCAACTCAACGTCTTGTAAATACTTATGTTTTTTGGTCATACAATGGGTGCACAGACACGCCCTTTATATGATTATTTGTTATTCGACTAGTCTCCCCCATCCACTTTTTGTATTGTGGGAAATCCATTTAATAATCTTCAAATTTCAGTCTTGTGTTAATAGGTTAAAACAAATATCATTGTTCATACAAGAAATTAAACAAATTACCAAAATGTCATGACTTAAACTCAAATTAAACAAATTTGCCAGGTGATATTATTACAACTGAAACAAAAACAGTATTATTACAACTGAAACAAAAAAAATATTATTATAATTGAAACAAAAAATATTATTAGAACTTGACCATAGAAAAACTGGCCAAGTGATAAAAGAATTTGCATAATGCCTTAATTCTTTCCTACCCCCGTTGTCAACGTACATAGATACATCTTCGAACCGGTGTATATTTCATCAACAATCACCTGATCCTCACCCTTCCAGAAAGGTCAGTTATGTACTTTAGTTCTGACAACTATGGAGATGAGTGTGCAAATTCAAACAATGCTACTATTGGTCAGGTCATTGAAATATAACTGCTCGTCATAGTCACCATGAGTGGTTGATGATGATCCAAGGCCTATGACAAGTGGAGGCACTGGGAAAGGTAATGTTGAAGGAGGCAGAATTTGTGACTGGAATGTTAAAGGAGACCGCATTTGTGCGGGGAAACTTGCAGATGGAGGAAATGGGAAACCTTGAGAAGGAGGGTAAAGGAAACCTTGAGGACGCATTGAGGGTCGAAAACCTTGAGTAAAAAAGGACACAAGTTTCCCAATTTCACTCGTCATGGATCCTAAGTTAGTTTTAATCTCTCGAACATCCCCATCGGTCTTGGACTGATGTTCCTCTTCTGTTGAGATACGATTCTTGTCCCAAGAAAGCTTGTCCACAAGAGGTGCGGTGTGTTTTAATTTTTTTTTCGGGATATATGACCTGATACTTATCGTACTCACTTTTTTGTTCTTTCTAAAGGTCTGGGTCAGGGCATCATTTTCTTAGTCATCATAAGGGCTCGAACTTGATTAACTTCTAATGGCTCTATTGATTCCAGAGTCTTAGCCAAGTGCAGAAGGAATTTATTATCTTTTTTCCCGTCGGGCATGCATGTACAAGTTGGATTGATTTGGTTATTTATTGGCATCTGGACCTTCATTTGTCCTACTCAACCATTCATTCTTCAAATCTTCATAAGATTTGGAGCCCAGCCTGTGGACATCAGTTTTTTCCCTATTTTGTTTATTTTTCTCCCTTTAGACCAACTTCTTGTCCTTCTCTTCATTTTCTAAAATATCATTCCATCGCTCAACTGGCATTTCAATATTCGGAGGCACTCTGTCTTTCAGAGCCAAAATGTCAGAGATCGATGCCCTCTTTAGGAAATTTCTCCGCAGAAGGTTTTTCCAATTAGTTCTCAACTATTCAGCAACTTGGGAAAGAATCTTATTCTTTGAAAAGTCAGCAAATAAAAATTACTTGCAGAGTTGATCAATAAGGTTCGAGTTGCCTGCTCCCTCGACTCCCATGTTCATTTTTCCAAGTGACAAACACTAGGATTTAAATCTCCATTGGTTATTTTTATAATCCATGCGGTTATTCCCGAGAAGGGATAACCTAATGTTTTTTTCATTTGATTGGGAGGTGTCGTGAGCGCTGGGTGATGACGTTGGAGAAATGGTGACTAATTTCCTACTCGTACTTAGTGTTGTACTTGGAGTAGTGAACTGAACCAATGGTGGAGTTATGAATTGCTCAACAATTGGTGGTCAACCATTGGAGAGAAATTTGGCACAATTTTGTTACTATGATGGTCACGCATTAGTTATAGATTATGGTCGTGACCCACCATGTTCACGACTCATGGTCGTGACCAGCTCCAATTTAGGTCACGACAGTCTATGGTCATGGAACTGGTCATATGTTTTTCAATATGGTCAAAGATTTAGGCCACTACCAGCTGGTCACGAACTAATTTCTTGACTAAGATGCCATGACTATTCGCCTATTTTGGTTTAGTGAATCGTGACCTCGTTATGATGTCGGTAATCTTATGATGAATTCCATAGAAATACTCTTTCATTTCCACACTAGAATCTTTAATAGCTGTAGAACCCCGACTGGTCTCTGATGATCAACCTTCACATATGACAAATGGTGTAACTGAAGACAAACTTTCTATGTTCTGCTTCATACCGGCCCACCAGTATTATCGCCTCATATTATGGTATATCTTATCCCCTCTGAGATGCATAAAAAATCGTGACTCGTGCACATCATCCATAACTGCACAATGTAGATCTTATTCGACTTGCACAATTAACCTCCCATTAAAGCGTAACCATCAGATTTGACTGAATAAAACTCCGCTCTACCTGCTAAGAATTATTGAATCGTCTCCTAATAAGAAGGATCCCCTGCTCGTGTCTTCATGACCCTCAAAGTGATCTCGGGTGTGATGATAATCATTATTATATATGCCCGGACTACCTCATCCTCCCGATGAAGTTCATCCCACTTCACCTTCCACACTACTGCCAATTTCCCTGTCAGCATACTGCTTAATGCATCTGCCAAAATGTTAGCCTTCCCCGAATGATACTAGATGTCAAACTAATAATCCTTCATAAACTTAAACCGCCTACGCTGCCTCATATTCATCTCCTTTTGTGTGAAAAGATACTGTAGTGACTTGTGGTCTGTGAACAATCGAAACTTCTCCCCCAGTAGATAGTTCCTCTAAATCCTCAAGGCAAAAATGACTTCCTCTAACTTCAATTCATGAGTGGGATAATTCTTTTCATGAGGCTTAATCTTGCGATATGCATAAGCTATGGCCTATTCCTCCTGTTGTAGAATTCCCCCACACATTAGTAAAAATAAAGTACTCCATTCTTACGCTAGGCAATGCGAGCACTGGTGATGAAGTCAATTTATCCTTTAGCATAGAAAGATAACTGAAAGTGATCATCCCATACAAAAGGCACTGCCTTACGAGTTAAATTCGTCAAGGGCCCCGCAATCTTAAAAAATCCTTTGATGAACCGATAGTAGTACCCTACTAACCCTAGAAAACTATGAACCTCCATTAGTGTCGTGGGTTGGCCCCACTCTCTCACTACAGACACCTTACTCGGATCCACAAAAATCCCTCTCTCGGAGATAATGTGACCCAATAACTGCACCTTCCGCAACTAGAATCCACACTTCTCAAACTTAGCATACAACTGGTAGTCTCACAAAGTCTGAAGAAACATATGCAAATGCTCTACTTGCTCTCCCTCTGTCGAAGAATAAATCAAGATGTCTCTATGAACATAATGACAAACTAATCCATAAAATCCCTGAACACCCTATTCACGAGTTCCATTAAAATTGCTAGTGCATTGGTTAGCCTAAATGACATAACCCTGAACTCATAAGAGTTGTATCTCATAAAAAATGCAGTCTTAGGGACATCTTGCTCCCTGATAATGGTACCCTGATCTCAAATTAATATTAGAGAAGTGGTTTGCTCCTCTAAACTGATCGAACAAGTCATTGATACGCGAAAACGGATAATTATTCTGAATCATGACCTTGTTTAATTCTCAATAGTCGATACACAATCTCAACAACCCATTCTTCTTCTTCTTCACAAATAGAACTGGGTCATCCCTAGGTGATGTACTCCCATAGATAAGACCCTACCCTAATGGATACTGAATCTGATCCCTCAACTCACACATCTCTAAAGGATCCATACGATACAACGCTCACATTATCGGTATAGTCCCCAATGCTAAGTCGATCACAAACTCAATTTCCCGACTCGACGGTAACCCCGGTATCTCCTAAAACACATCGGCATAGTCCCTAACAACAGGGATCGAATCTAACGAGATGATTATTCCCTCAGGAGTCTACTTACCAATATAATATAGGTGCATGCTCGAACCTCCCTCCGGACGAGGCATCGCCATAAAAAATATGTCCTGCCATGGAATAACAAACACGTCCACCATCGCTCTTTACGCACAATCGAGTCCATCCCCAGAATAACATCATACTCATCTAAATCTAAAATGAGAAAATTTGCTACCAAGCATAACCTCCCCATGTTAGCACCCTCTCCCCTACAGATGGAATGAATGAGAGTCCCTCCACCCAATGGTGAATCTATGGTCATAATAATGTCTGACGCTAAATCCATTAAACCCATCATATGTGCAAATCTAGTGCTAACAAAAGAATGTGATTCTCCCGTGGAAACACATATGCCCATGAATACAAAACATATCCTTAATCACTAATGGTACTAGAGATAAAACTGGTCATCGGAGGTGATATATACGCCTAAATTGCCCTTGTCTTTGCAGATGCATTAACGCTGGAACTGTCGGTGGGGTTGGGAGCTACTATAACTGTTGCCCCGGTTGGGCCTCCTGCTGCTGACCCCTAGCCCTATTAGGGAATGAACACTGCACATGGCCCTTCTCCCCATATATGAAACACCATCCAGTAAAGTCTGCCTGCCTCTAGCCCTGTTGGCTCTGACGAGGCTTCCCCTGTCTTTGGCCTTGATAACTTGTAACACCCCGTAGTTTTGGGAGTATTTTAAATTATACACGTTCTCATAATTTAATTAATTAGAGAAATAAAATGAATTGAATAAATGTTAATTAACTAATATATGGAATAATATTTATGTGTTATTATATTTACTCGTGTGATAGGTAAATGAAAACATGTTAAATTACATTACGTCGTAAGTGAGTAAAATCGACGGGTTTAATGGTATCTAATTCAGGACACACAGATAGAGTCATGTTGGGAATGAGATGGAGTAATATTTGATAACTCAGATTGTAATTACGAGTGCGCAATGATCCGAAATGAGTCAAGATAGCCAGAATTAGGTACCCGAGGATTGTAATTGGATTTCGGGAACTCTTTAGGCTATATAGGACCCGTATAAAGGTATTCGACACATGGTGCCTGACTTAATTTTGAGATTAATCGAGTTTAGGGTTATATTTAGGGAAGTTGGATGGATTGTCCATCCATTCAACCATCCAAGAGACCAAGGCCTTGAGAGAGAGAGAGAGAGAGAGGAAAAATCAAGAAAAGTGAGGATAAGTGATCCAGGAGGGATATTTAATAATTTCGAGCACAAGATCACGACGCAAAGAGGAACTTAATAATTCATATTATCTTCAATCATAAGGAAAGTGTTTATCTTGTTATAATTACTATTGTGGATTCAATCGTTCATGAAAACATTTGGTGTAGAAACACACAATTTTTGGGTTAGAAGAACCATGCAAAATTGGATTCTAAATAAAGTAACTATTGAAGATGAATCTAATGATGATAATATGGTAAATATGATGTTATTAGAATGAAAAATATAGGTTCTTGATTGATTTAAAAGAGAAAAGGGTGAATCTTGAAACTAGGGTTTAGTATTGGTTGATGTGTTGAATTAATTGATGAATGTGACATAAATTTTGACGTCAATTCAAAAGCGTGCCATTTTATTTTTATTTTGAATTAGACAAGAGCCATATATGTAAAGAAAGGTGCGGACATCTGTCTAATGAGATTAGAATCAGGTCATTTGTACTTATTTAGAGGGAGTAATAGCCATTTTAGTAAAAGGTGTTTAATCTGTCAGAATATCTGATTTTTGCGAATTTTGACATTACTTCAAATGCATGCCATATTATTTCTACTTTGAATTAGACTATGAGGCATATATTTATAGAAAGGTATGGATCGTTGCCATATCTTATGTGAGTGATATATGTGAACATACTCTACTCTATGGATGCTATCGTTAGAGGTTGAGCGTAGTGGGCGACCCACCCTAGCCTAACCAACAGGTGTTGGGTAGGTTCCCCAGGTGATAAGACTGTCGCATGACCACTCTATGTGAGTTTAGAGTCTAGTGGGGTAATGTTTTATGGTTATGACCCATGAATGTATGTCTATGACCGCCTACAGTTATGTGTTCACGACTTGGGTTCGGTGTGAGGTTCCAACCCGGTTCCCTAGGACTGGTACATGATGTACCTACACCCTGATAACATGCTAGGGAATGCATCCGCGATGTTTCATCTCTGGGGATGCGGTTACGTATATAGCGAGCGATATATATGCATGTGTATGAGATGTGATATGTATATACGTATATAAGAGTGTTATATGTATATGTGCGAATTAAACGAACGTGTGAACATTGAAATTATAACAAGTGTAAAGTTATGTAAATCGGTTAATGATAAGATTATAATTGAAAATTATAATGATATAGCTTATGTGATAGCTCATTGAGAATAAAAGAAAAGTAAAATACATATAGCACTGTTGAGCTAGAGGTTTAGCGTATTGGGCTACGTTAAGTGACCAAACTAGTTAGGCGGGGTAGCATAACTAGAAAATTAAAATACGTGCATTAGGTGTGCACCATAGATGAGGGTGAGGATAATCTCATGTGAGTGCAACACCATATGAACATGAAAAATTCTATTGCATTTTCATTATTGCATTTTAAAATACTTGCAAATATTTTTAAAATGGTTTTGGGATCTGACCTGTATTAAAAACCTTTTTCAAAACCTTTTAGGTGCTTGGACACAGGGACGCCATGCGTAGCTATCTTTCCAGTCAGACGATGCTGCAGCAGTTGATGATGACTGTAGGCCTCGACTGGACTCATATATCCTTGCTTTTTAAATAGGATTTCATTCTAGTTATTTATTCATGGCATGCCACCCATTATTGGACATTTTTTACTCTATGCAGACTTTACTTTATTTCAGTTTCAGTCGGATTATTGTATTGGAATTTACCGAGAGTTTTTTGATTAATTTATTTATTTTATCTCTCAGTATTTATTTCATTTGTGTGGTGAATTTGTATCTAAATTATTTGGAATGGTTCGTTGTACGATAGAAAGTTTTATTAAGGCAACTTAATAAGTTTTTAAAATTTGACAAGGGCTTAATAGGTTATTAGTAATTAATTTGGTTTTCGACAGTGATGCTAAAAATGAGCCAGTCTGAGATTCTCGTTTTATTTTAGTAGAGGGCTGGCCACTCGTTATTTAAATAGGTGGGGTGTCACTGATGGTATAACAGCATCAGGTTCTCGCGTCCTGAGGATCTGTGCGGACTAACTACATTTTTGGCATTACTTTTTCTTTGATGTAGAGACTTATGCTTAGGACTGTTGGTTCATATTGTGATGTTACGTTCTCTTGCTATTGTGTATAATTAAAGTGAATCTTATACGAGTTCAATTTTTTTTCAGATGCCAAACAAGAAAGGACGACCAGCGAGGGCCGCTGGAGGAGAGGCTCAGCCGAAGCCACAAACTATTCAGGGTACGGTGACCACAGCAGAGGTCGCCACTATTGTTTACAGGTAGTCAATGTCGTGATGACTGCCATAGTGTAGAAGTTTACCCAAGTACCTCCACAACAGCAAGTGGAGCCAATTCAGGCTCACCCAGTATAACCAAGGAAATGCAGACATCATAGTAGCTAGCCAATGTAAGTAGGACATCTAGAGGCATTTAGGTATGGTTGAGTGAAGTGACACCCTAAAATCAATTTTAGAAACTTCCAAGATTGTAGAAGCGACGTTGAAGTGGTGGGAGTCACTCATCACATCTGAAGAGAAAGATACCATGACTATTAAGGAATTTTGGGTGTAGTTCGAGCGCAAGTTCTTTCCATATGCTGTTCAGACAAAGATGCGAATGAAGTTTTTAGATTTATCATAGGAGGGTCGGACAATGGCCGATTATGAGGAAGAATTCACTCATTTGGCAAACTTATTGCTCGACGAGGTGAATATGGAGGAGAAAAGGGTCCTTAAGTTTGTTGATGGTCTAACTTTGAGGATTCTCCAGCACTTATTAGGAAATTAGGCATTGATGACTTATGCTAATGTCGTAAATGTCGCACTTTTACACTATCAAGACTATTGCTTCCATCATAAGGGAGTGAAGAGAGCTAGGGAGTCTAGTTAAAAGGGCTAGACTGAAAGTAATGGTGCTACTGGGGCACCATGGGGGGATACCTAACAGGGGGTTTGTCTAAAAGATTCAGATCAGTGGGATTTCGATCGGGAGACGGTGGATTCAGATAGGTCCATTAGGGACAACGTCATGTTTCTTAGGGCCAACAGGACTAAGGGAATAATTGGGGTGCCATCAGGGCAGAGGCCACTAAGGCTAGAGATCAAGACAGCCTCGATATGTCCAACAGGGCCTAAGATATGGGGATTTCATAGGCAGGTGTTTTATATATGGAGAGCAGGGCCACATATATGGAGCGTATCCATAACAAGCTATGCGATAGGAGCAGGGTGCCCAACAGGGGCAACCGTTACAATAGTTTTGGGTCAATTTAGGCATGAGTATTACGTTCATTATCTAGTTGAACAACCAATACCATTGGCAACTAAAGGTATGATTTATTTCCATGGGAAAACATGATAAGTTTTGGGTGACATGGGTGCGTCACAGTATTTTGTTAGCACTAGATTAATGCCTGAGACGGGTTTAGTAGATATAGATTTAGTTTTCTTTATGAGTATATATTTACTGTTAGGTAGTGGGGCTCTCTTTAGTTCCATCTGGAGGGGATAAATTTAATTTCATTTCAATTCATACAACTTTATTTCAATTTAAGTTCATTTACAAATACATCACCAAAATTTGCATGATTTCGTAAAATAAATGACATCTACAACTAGTTGATCTCGATAGGTTGATTTTTGGTTGCTACATCCTTTGGGAAGATTTTTTAAAACTCTGATACTTGATCCGCATATTTATCAATCCAAGGTTTTGCTTCGGGCAATGAACAACTATGGCAATGACTTGCTATCAGTGGAATCGTACAACTGTACTTTAACTTCAAAACTACAAAATGATTCCCGTAAATATGAGCAATCTCTATGAACACTGGATGCACGATTTATTCACGTCTCATCGGTAGAAATGTGAGACACTGTCTCTTCGAGATGAGGATGCATAAGCATTTGTAAGTTTCAGCCAAAAGATATCCACACTCTGGCATGTTCATTCAAGACTTCGATGTACTAGGGCTTCTATAATCTTCTAACATATGTAGCACAGTGTTCGAAAAGCAATCACCAAAACAGTATGCGTAGAAGTCATTATTCGCTATAACTTCTTCCATCAAGTCCGATCTCACCTGTCTCCATCCATCGGGTCCAAATCTTAGGCATTTAGCAACGCATTTAAACCCATAATTACCGTCAGCATCAACCTCGATGATATCTTCTACGAAACCTTTTTAAAAGTTTGATATCTCATTGATATACTTTTTATATGTGAGGGAGTAGTTAGGGCACCATGGGGCGGGACGGGTGAACTCCGTGAAATCAATTTTCTTCTTAGGCCTTTGGATCGCAGACTGTTCCTTTTCTGCTGATTTCCTAGCAAGTTCGAAGCCCAAGGTATCCCTTTTAGTTTACTTCTCATACTTTTTCTCTCGAGCAGTTGGTTTTCGACCTCTCGACTGACCCTTGCAATGCTTAAGCACGGATGGCTCAAATAGCTTAGCAGTGGTGGGACAACCAATGTCCTTTAGTTTTCACAATATGGCCCTTTGCTCATCGATAGTTGATCGTTCCCACCTTTATTTAAAAAGTATCATTTTTGGCTCATAATCAACTATACTTCGCTAATTCGGGAACCATTATTAATTTATGCCAATGTGCATCGATATCTCCCTATAGTATCTCCCTACCCTCCATCCAGTAGATGACCAATTCATGAGCGCACGGTACATCATAGATATTGCATGACACGTGTAGGAACGATTGAACATCCTGCCAACAGTATCACAAGTTTTTAGTTCCTCAATAATTAGGTCAATGTCATAATGAAAAACCCAATCAATGAGCTCACGCAAAATAGGAATATTGTGGGAGTGCTTTAATTTTTGCAAAGAATCCTCAAACTCCCTCTTAATCTCGGTGACTTGAAACTCAATATGGTTGTGCATGCAGGAAAAAACCTTGCCAAAAGGAAGTTGAGAATCCTCAAAGTGCCTCTTCAACTTACCGTGTGCTCCTTCACAAGGGTTGGTAGTTCGGTTATCCCGATGCCTAATCGTATTTGTCTAGGCACGAATGAAGCTCTCCTTTAGATTGTACCATATGCAATCTATGTAGTCAAGTGTGTTGGGGTATGCAACCTAATTAAAGTGAAATAACATACACATTTCGTTAAAATCACTCTCGGTGGGGGATTCAACCAAATGCATCCAATCCCCCATGAACTTCTTCAATGAATCCTCATCATTGATCTCTTTCCTAGCATGAAGTTCCGCATTGCGATGAACATGGAACGTGCAAACCATAAATCTCTCCTCGGGAAACACAACTCGCAATGCGTTCATGCACGCGTACTCCCGATTTGTGATGAAAACTATGAGACATACAAACGGATCGAATATGGATTTTAAACGTCCCAATGCCCACTAACAGTTCTCTTCCTTCTCCTTTACTAAAATGCAAAGACAATATTTAACGTCCTTCCACACGATGTTATATCAACCTTCTCGAACAAAGGTATCTTCTATCAACTGGTCTTGTACGTTCAGTCAATAATGACACAGACGAAAAACACTTGGCCAGTTGGATTGAGTTTGGATTAACCCAAAAAATGTCTTCTACCTCCATGGTAGACTCGTTCGTTTTATACTAATAGACGTAGTGTTTATCCCCAAGAAACTTCATTAACTGTTGCATCATCATTTCACCCCATCTCTTGAAAATCCTCAACTTCCCCTTAGCATTGTAAATGGTTTTCATGGTCGAATCATTAGTAACATTACAACTTTTTATCGTCGTTAGAATGGAGGCCTACTTTACCCCACTCAAGGACATCTCTTCAATAATGTTTTTCTCCTCATAAGTGAATCGAACGACATATGCATGTCCAACTAATGTTTTCAATAATTGGTGATTGTGAACCCCGCAAATAATAAACATCATCCACTGTCTGCTGTCAAGTGGAATGACCTTCAACAGAAATGGATAATTGCACTTACGAGTGGCCGTGTCCCTCCTCCTACCTTTTTCCTTTTGGATACTACCTTCATTCCCAACATTCTTCCCGTGATGTTCACGGTACTCCCCTCCCCTCTCACACCCCATATGTTGACGTCTTTTATGCATTGCAGAAGGTGCGTCAGACATAGTAATAACGATTATTGTTTTAACGGATAGGGCTTGCTCTTCAGCCCAAGAAACCAACTCTTATCAAGTGGGAAATACCTTGGCCATAAAGAATGTCATACTGACATCGACTCCTAAGGAAGCATCATCTCCGTTATGGGGTATCTCGACATTGGCTAAAGTCTCGTCAAATAATACGGAGTTGAAATCCATGAAGGCATCCTGCGTAAGTAAAAATATTATTAGTACTAAACGGATGAATTTGAATAACAATATTTGAATCACGATAATGTCTAAGGGTTGATATGATTATATGATTGTATTTTTTTATGTTTGAATTCAATTTTAATACAACAACTCTTGGTCCCCTGGGAAAACAATTACATAACTTTGTTTCAATTCCATTACACTATTTCGGGGTAACTATCACGAGTAGAGAGAAGTTCATTCAGGATGATAATTTTGAACTAAGTGCAACATTTCGACATGTTTATACCGAATAATGTAAGGTGATTCAAGGTGATTATACCGAATGGACCTAGTTCGTAAAAAAATATAAGTTTTGTTCGGGAGGATTACCCCGAAGCTTTAACTTGAACTCGGGGCCCCAATCCCGAATCACTGTCATATATTTTAACGATTCTTGAATTTTTTTTAATTTCTTCAATCCCATTGAATAAACATATATTTATATAATGGGACACAAAGTTTACCTCATAAATGTGATTTTGTGAGTTCTCATTTTCTTTGAAGGTGTTGTCATTGTCTTTGGGGGGAATATCCATTGGTATTTATGTGTTTACCAATAAAAACCCTAGTTTAATAATGTGGTTGAAAATGGTTGGTGCGTTGGGGATAAGAAATTTAATAATGTTATCGAGGATGATTGGAGTGTAAGGACCAACTGAAAAAAAACTTTAATAATGTTGAAGATAGTTGGTTGAAGAAGATTTGTTGGATTAATGGAGACAAAGTTGTCTTGAGTTTTGTGAAGAAGACAAAGGTAGGTTTTGAAGTGTAATGGGTACAAATTATTTTGTACATGTGCTGCAAAACATTTTGCAGAACATGTTTTGTACAAATTGTCACAAAAAATATAAAAAAATTAAATAAAAAGGCAAAAAAGTTGTGTAAGTGTATCCAAATCAAAGTACAAATATCTTGGCAGACAGTAAAATATCAGCATGGATTGCAAATATCTTCGTGGACAGTAAACTATCAAAGTTAATGATCCCACAGTAAAGTCCCCGAAAAGCAAGTTTTTCAACAAAAATATCTTCATGGTCATAGTTGAATCAGTTACACCATTGTTTTGACAATGGTCAATTATAGATCAACATATCTAATTCTAAGGTCTGTTACAAAGTTCAACCAAAAAAAAAAAAGACTAGGCCTAGAGGGACCATATTGGCTTCTAAAAGGGAAAAAATGGTATTTTTTTCCCTTTTCACCTTACCTTTAAGGTATCATAACAGTGAATCAGCAAGGATAATCCAAGCAAGAAAGTAGGTCCGTGACAGAGCGTGCGCACACACACATATATAGATTTATGTTTTAAATATATATATATATATATATATATATATATATATATATATATATATATATATATAGAGAGAGAGAGAGAGAGAGAGAGAGAGAGAGAGAGAGAGAGAGAGAGAGAGATGTTCTCATGCATACCCCAGTTTGCATACCGTTGCGGTGGACCATTTTTGATAAAATAGTAAAAAATATTTTTGAGCGATTTTTTTTTATGGTTTTTAAATATTTCAGTAGGACCATAAAAAAAAATCAACTCAAAATGAAATGTTTAAAAATCATAAAAAAAAAATCAACCCCAAATTATTTTTTTTTACTATTTTAAAAAAATGGTCCCCACGGAGGGTATGCAAATTGGGTATGCATGGGATCCTTTATATATATATACATACAGTACTGCTCTTGTGCATATCAGTCCATATTTTAAGAGTGCGGACTGGAAATGTGTCACCTGGCGGTGCGCGTAGAAATTATAGGGACTCTCTCTCTTTTCTGGGCTCATCGCTAGGGACACATGTTCGGTTCGCACTTTTAAAATGCGAACTGGTATGTACAAGAGCAATACCACGTATATATATATATATATATATATATATATATATAGTACTGCTTTTGTGAGGATTGTCCCACATTTAACAGTGCGGACTGAACATGTGTCACCTGGTGGTGAACCCAAAAAAGAAAGAGAGAGAGCCTATAATTTAGGTGATAAATTTTAGGCTCACCGCCAAGTGACACATGTCCGGTCCGTCGGTCCGCACTATTAAAATGCGGGACACTCCGCACAAGAACATTATTTTATATATATATTAAAAAAGAAAAAAAGAGGGAGAGAGAATAGAAACACTATGGAGGACCAATTTTGTGTGTTGAAGGGTATGGAGAAAGGATCTTTGCCTGCCAGGATCAATTTATTAATGCCCCACTGAAAATCTCTCAATTCATATTCAAATAGCTACAAATAAAAGGTTACAAAGACACAATAAATGCCAAATGGTGAAAGGGATGTGGTGCCTATATTATCCTAATAAGATTTCATATTATAGAATCCCCGCTATTATGGGAATATTTCTGATCATGTTCTCTTATTATCTTAATCAGTAAGACATTACACTTGCAACTAACAAAATACAATTAAAATTAAACTCTCTTCTTGGACCCCGCGACACACGCGTGCAACTCATAAAAAACATTGGAATAATTTACACTAGGTCTAGAAAACATGAATCTAACATTTTCAAATTTTCTACCTATAAAATTGAGTCAGAGAACTATATAAGCGGGCACACACGAAAACTTGTACGTGCTCATGCACCCACAAATGCATCTGCGAATTTACATACACATGCACACACGTGCACGTACGCGTGCGCGCGCACGTATCGCGAATTTACATGTACAAGACTTCGTTTTTAACAAATGAAACTATTTTCAAATTTTTAAACCAAAAAAATTGGTAGATTTAAATCGAAAATAGAAAAGTAGAAAACATTTCCTGGTACTAACCACAGGCCCTATATTCCTTGACAGCATAACAAATATTCAATACACACTGTTACAGCTTCACATTCATAACTTGCAAAACATAATGTGTTACACGGTAAACATATATTCAAAAAGAACTACAACTGCACTTACTAATCATATTAGAGCAAACTAAATTTCATCACTAGCTACTAAATGAACCTCAAGCACTATAATAGGAGAGACCATTGTAGATACAGAATGCAGTAGAATTAAGTCAGAAGATTCAATAGGTTGATCAAAAATCAAATAATGTAACAGTGGTCTCTAAGCAAAATCTGTTTTATTGAGATAAGCTTAAAACAATCAATATGTCCACTATTAAATGAAACAAATATACTAAATTAATAGATAATCACCAAATTCCCTCCCAAAGAAACCTAAATTAAACCAGGGGCATTGACCCTAACCCCCAGTTATTTTATGAGAAATACTAGACTAATCATACTCATTCAATGATCCTGAAGTCTTCGATATTTGAGAACTTTTTTCATTATTTTGGGGAAGCAGATTTTGAGTTTTTGCATTGGAGGCATTTATATTTTTGCTGAAGCTGATTAGTAGACTCCTGCTAGGGGTGGTAAACGGACGGATACGGATCGGTTACCATGTTTTTCATATCCGCATCCGCTATCTGGATGCACTATCCGTATCCGTATTCGTATCCGTTCGTATAGTTAAAAACAACTATTCATATCCGTATCCGCTCGGATACCTCAGGTTCAAATAATATCCGTTTATGTTTGCATTGTTTAGCCATCGCAAAAAATAACTATTAAAATATTCAATCCAATGAAATCCAATCCAATCCAAATAAATATATAACGAATTACTACCACCTAACATCAACAATTATGGGTTCCATAATAATAGTAGCATTTCATAATGATAATATCGCTTAAACCATCCATACTTTACAACCATATAAGACTAAAACCATAAAAAAAAATAATGGTAGCATTCAATAACAGTAGATATAGATATGCACCTGTTAGATTAAATAAAATTTATTGAGAATGATAACCTCAAGGACCTTTTAGTCTTCAAAACATACTAATATTTTTGTTTTAATAAGTATACATTTTTATTTTGTATATAATATACCTGTTGTTAACTTTAGTTATCATCACAATCAAAACCGTCTCTTTACTTTTTTGGTTTTCTCCTATAGTTATTTATAATTAAGAAAACTAATGAATAACCACATGAACAATATATAAATACAGTTATGTATTTGTATTTGTATTTTTATTTTGTTTGTACTTGTTGTTGATAACTTTCTATTACAGGAGGAGGGGATGTGCAGCAGAGGGATTGATGAGAAGCGGCGTCGACGTTGATGAGCAGCAATGGAGGTGAAGGTGGCGAAATTAGGGTTTTTTGTGGAGTGAAATGAGGGTTTCTTTTCTCTTGTTTTGTACAAAAGAGAAATGAAATGAAATTAGGGTTTTTTTTTTTTATTTTGAGTGGAGTATATGTTCTTTAGTGGATTTATGTTGTGTGTGATGGGTGTATGGTAACTTTAGTGTAACTCCATGATAATATACCCAGTAAAATAATAATATATGGCATTTTATAATGGATCAAATACCAAAACGTCCCTCAAATATTTTTTAATACACATTTAGTCCAAGCCTTTTATTTTGTACCAAAAAGTCCCTTATTCTCTTACTTGTAAAGGTTCGCGCCAGCGGCATGGTAAAGGGCTTTTTGAAGGCTTGGACTAAATGTATATTAAGAAATGTAAGAGGGACTATTTGGTATATGCCCCTTTTATAATATACCCGATAAAATAATAACTTTAGGGTATTTTTGTTTTGAGTGTAATATGTGTTTGTTTTGTTTTAGGGAATAAACAATTAAAGTTTTTTTTTATATTATTGTATTAGTAATACTAATACTAATATTATTAGTAATATTTTAAATATATGTATGAAGGATACGGATATCCGGTAAAATGGTTACACCATATCGGATACGGATTATCCGTGTCGAATACTAGTACTATCCGTATCCATATTTATTTTCTCGAATATTTTTATAGAGTATCCGTATTCGTATCCGTTTCCATTTTTTCGAATAAATATCCGCTAATTTGGATATCGGACGGATGCGGATTTTTGAATATTCGTTTACAGCCTAACTCCTACTAAGTTCAAGAATACCTATTCCAATGTTACCGATTTCTTTTCACTATTAGGAAAGGAAAATGATAATTATGAGTTGTTTACTTGAATTGAATTGATAGGTGTTCTATATGATGAGGTGAATGCTTCACTGGATAGGTGGTTTGGTCTCCCTCTATTGGAACTTTGGTGCTCAACTTATCATCATGGAAAGTTCAAAAGGAGGATTATAGTTGTCTTGTTTGTGTATATAACATAAGACCCATATGGTTGTTAATAGGTGTACAAGGGTAGTTAGTGTCAGAGTGAAAATAGAGAGAGCACTCCTATCCGATACGATACGCGATATATAGGCTAAGAGATACATATTGATGGTTTACATTGCATAGACAATGTATCATAGGTGTATCCCATTACGATATGAGATTATCCCATTAGATAATATAATCGTTCCCTAAAGTTAGTTTAAAACTTGTATTATGTTGCATTATATTATTATAATTTGTTATTTACATTTATTTATGTATTATGTTTTGTACAATATCTTACGATTCAATACATATCAATACGCGATACGTCAAACGGTACATAATACATAGGGACTTTGATTATCCTGATTTGATAACTATGAGGTTGATAATGTTCTAGGCCAATGATCTCAGTTGAGAAAAGGGCATAGTTCGTGAAGACTGGTTCTGTCGCTCGTGCCTCGACATGGTTGATTTTCATCTTTTCACTCAAGAAGAAGCTTTTCAAAGAAATGAGAGTGATATGGTTCCCCTAGAGGAGAGGTCAGGGGATTGGGGGTCATAAGGACTTTAATAATTTCCTTTATTATTTTGCTGATTTTCAGTAATTAGTAGGGATTTAACTTTTTACAATATTTATGTATTACCTCCTTAATTTATATGTATGGAAGACCAATTTTAACTATATATGAGTTGGAACAGTTTTGTAAATCGATGAGTGCAAGCTGACAACCTTAAGTAGGCAGCGGACCTGATCACTCCGTCCGATCCAATGAGTCGACGACGAAAGCAAGGGTAGAATCTACCTCATCCGATCGCAGTCTTTCATCTCCAAACGTTCTTGTGATTCTGATGGCTATTATGAACGTTGAGGATAACATCGACAACCAAGGTATCCTTAACCAATGGGAAATAATTATATTAAATCAGTCGCCCACGCCTCTTTTGACAACGTCATGCTTATAAATCATCCATAGAATGTAATACTTGTTTAGTTTTAAAAGAAGACAATAGTAAATTAATTTTTCGTGTTTTTCATCTAACGTTCTTTATTTTTGTAAAGTTTTAGGGGTTTAAGTGTAATTTCTCAAACCTAAGGGATTGGTTCATGATATTACTACAAAATATAAGTCATTTGGTCAAACTTTGGGTTCAAGTTTGGATTAAATTAGTATGGTTAGCTTTATATTAGCATGATTATTTGTTTAAGGATATTTTATTAATTTGAAAAAATTTGAGGGTTCCTTAGGAATTTTAGGAGGGATTAATATCCTATGTTGAGTTGTTACATTCACACTGCTCAGGGTTAAACCTAGAGTCCTCGTGTACTCCTTTGGCACCTCCACGTCGAGTTTTGTCCATTGGAATGAACAAAAAAAATATGAGTAACACTACACATACACACTTTCATACCGTTTTCCATACACGCCTAATAAGACAAGACTGTAAAGGGTTGTACTCTGTGCCTTGACGGGACCCACAACAACAAAGTATAGCATTTTGATGCACCAGGTATGGAAAACGTGTACAAAAGTGTGTCTGTGTATGTTTATCCAAAAAATATACATCAAACTAATTATTCATACAAATCACATATAGAATATGTACAAATAATGTTATGTAAAATTCCTACTACCGTGATTTGATACCAACTCTGGCCACCCATATTTTTCACTTTTAAGGTAGCCAATATTTAATAAAAAGAATAGGGATATCAAACAATTAAACTCCACTATCATCGTACACATAAGAATAATAACCAATTTATAACAAATAAGAATAAAGATGTAATATATTACCACAATGTAAAACTGATTCAGCATAAATAAATAACATATGTGCTACCTCCACAACTCGGGAAAACCTGAACATACCAGGAAAACACAATTTCATACAATAAATGCTAAAATATTGTAAAAGGGATAAATAATCCTTCATCAATATAAGATTACTAAATTTGTCTCGTTGATAACCAATGCAACACTCTAGGCCTCCAACACTAGAGGTGCACCATAATTACTTGAAACTGTTAATAAAATTGGATGAGGCCTATAGCAAGAACTCTAGCTACGTAATCCCAAACAAAAGAGATGGTAGAATAAAGAACCATAGTTGTTAATATGTTTGACGAACACTGTCATACCCATAAGTATATACATACATATCTATATTGATTTATTATTTTTCTAGGTCGGTCCAGTCCATGGTTTATAGTTTTAAAAACCCTGTTATGATTGACCCAAACCGAACCGACTATATATAAAATAATATATTTTTACATATATATGTATATATATAAGATAAATAAATAGTGAAATATATTTTTTAATATTTGATTAGTTTAAATTACAGTTTAATCCAATATTGGGTTTGTTTTAATTGCAAATTTTGATATTTTTTAGTTTTTAATGTTTGAAAAAAATAGACTTGGGTATATTTTTATTATTATAAATGATGTAATTCATTAATGTGAGGACCGATAGGTTAGACCGAACCGACCGTATAAAAAATCGAACCGGATCGAACCGCTAACAACCCTACTTGGAGTTAATACACCTCACTACACTTCACATGAAGACGTGATGACCACATAATATACACACACATTTACTCATCATGCCTTTCTCGCGTACAGTGAATCTTTAGGTAACACGTCGTAATGATATTTTATTATTAATATTGCATAGGTCATAGGTTTTTAGTTTTTATCTCACCTTACTAGTAGTGGTGGATCCAGGATTTTGTGTCAACTGGGGAGAAACTATTGAGTGTTGCCGGGGGTTCGGGGGTGGGAGCCCCCGAGGCGATTTTTTTTAGGATTATTTCGAGTTTTATCGGGAATTTTTAGGTTATTTTTATTTTTTTTGGGTATAATATTAATTTTTAACGCTAAAAACCATTATCAAAATATCATACGATAATTAATAAAACATAAATCAATAATTTGAGTATAAATTTCATTTCACATTTAATTTTACATTATAAATTTAATTTCACATATAATTTCACAAAATAAACAAATGATGAAATATAAATAAAATTTGGGGATCGGGTCATCGGAGATCAAAATATACCTGGTGGAGAGAGCAGCAGGGTAAGTGGTGGAGGAGATCAAAAATTATATTTTTTAATACACGTTTAGTCCAAGCGTTTTATTTTGTACCAAAAAGTCCCTCAAACACTCATTTAACTAATATTCTCTTATTCTTAAAGGTGGACTTTTTGAAACAAAATAAAAAGACTTGGAGTAAACGTGTATTAGAAAATGTTTGAGGGACTATTTGGTATATGTCCCTATTTTTATTTTTTTTAAAGTGAACTGGGGCGGCCGCCCCGCTTCCGCTCTACATGGGTCCGCCCGTGCTTACTAGTTTCCATTCCATACTTATTTCATTCTCAACATTTTCAGTATCTCCACATAGATGAAATCATCATATATGAATCTAATACTAAGTATGTTCTCAATCTAAAATACACCAATTAGAATATCTTTAATTCATAAGATTTAATTTAAAATAATGAAATATGCAGTCACATATTGGTTATCATTTTATAGTTATAGTTGAAATTGCATCAATCTTGAAATTGCAGAATTATCTAGGAAAATTTATATATTTCTTGTACTGGTGATAATTTTTGCGGATTATATATCATTTTTCAAATATTTGAGAAAATATTTCTTGATATTCACAAAGCTTTGAAGCTTCTTTCATGGGGGAAGAAGATAGAGAGGTGGGAGGATGTAGGGGTCAAGGTATTTGGGGATTTACTTTAAAATAAATAATCGACTAATAAACTTTTGTTAACAAACATGTTTCTTTTAAAATCAGGTGTCAAAGGTGCGTTACTTTTCGTGGGGGTGGGGGTTAAACTCCAAACAAGCATAACTAAAGGGTGCCTAGATGCCAAAAAAAAAAACTTTGATAGGTTCATATGACACACACTAAATTTATCATCCACTAATAAAAATCGTTTCGTAAAAACATGTAAAAAGTAATAAATTAACACGTGAAGAATTCTACATTAACATATAACATTTAGCGACTAATTGGTTTTGCGACGTATTTTATTTCTCGTTATAAATGTGTTTTTACGAGGAATTATTAACTTCGTCGCAATAGTTATGACAAAGAATTTAATCATTTACGATGAATTAAATAAATCGCAAAAAGAGTACCTATTGCAAGGAAATTGTAAATTCATCGCAAAATATTTGGTACCAAAAATTGTCGCCTACTTTCCCACATTTTATTTGACTTATTATGATGAATTGGATTATTTCTCGTAAAAAAAAACACCAAAATTAATTATTTCATGACAAAAGACCCATATGAGTTTTAAAAAAATTAATTAAGTAATTAACCCACTCATCTCACGTCTTTTGCCTTCCAATCCCCTCACGTCTCTCTTCCCCTGTACCCGCCTCTCTCCATCTCTCTCGCCCCTCTCTCCATCTCTGTTGCCCCTCTCACCCGTCTCTCTCCATCTCTTTTAGCAGTTTCTCCATCTCTCTCAAACGGATTCATTAGGTATTTCATCTTTTCCATATATATATATATATATATATATATATATATATATATAACATTTACTGTTAAGAAAAATGACTAACAAAAATGGTCGTATGCGTGTCTGGACTTCAAATTTGACGAACTAATTAAAAAAATAAAAAAAATAAAATTAACATGAATAATAAAAAAAATGCAATTCATATTGAATAAAAAATATCTAAATAAACAATAAAATATTGGCATTTGTTAGAGCATTAAAAAAATTCCCAAGAATCTCAATAAATGATGGGATTCATGTAAAGGCATTAAAAAATATTGTTCATCTTTGCCAACAATCACATATCTCTTCATGAAGAATCAAGAATCAAGAATAAACAATAAAAATGATTATTTGTAGTTGATTTCAAATACAATGCCCGCATTGTATGTATATTATTTTATTATTATCATGGTTTCTTATATCTTGTAAGTATCATACTAACATGTCTTTTGCTTAGGTGAATCGAAGGTTTTAATAGGAAGAAAGAAAATAAGTTTCGCATCGGTACATTTTTTAATTCCATGATTTAGTGATTCTATTTAAAGTCTATGAATAACATGTCATGATACTTGTTTATTTAGTGAATGAAAATTTGTGTTTGATATAAACAGGAAGTTGAATATGAGTAATAGTTGGATGTTCTTGCCCGATAGGTTATCAAAAGAGTACAAGGACGGTATTAAGTCATTTATTGAGGTTAAAAAAAATAGGTGTAATACCCCGTGATTTTTAATGACTTTTAAAATGGGTTATATTTTAAATTAATGGATTAATTGGATTTTTATTATTAATTAATTCATTTGGGTTTTATCCGAATTGTGGATATTAAAATGGATGATTCTGAATATTACTTAAAGATATTTAGGTAATATATGAATGTGATGTCATTGATATGACGGTATGATATAATTTCTCGGTAAATTGGATTTTTAGTCAGACGCGGTATGGGACGTGTCGGGAGTAATTTATTAAATTAAAAAGGAAATTTATTTTCTATCGATCTTATAGTCATTTCGACTCCGTCGTTGCGTCCGGAAGGTTCGAAATAGTCAGAAAAGTCTATTTGGATGTTGATATTGAGTTTCGGGTCATTTGGAAATGAAAAGACAACCCAAAAGGGCATTTTGGTTATTTTTACAAGGGGGGTGAATAGTGATTTCGGGTTTTGTCTTATTATAAGTATTTGGAGATTAGTTGAATGTGGGTTCATTTCATCTCTTCTACACAAAATTTAAAAGTCATCTTCTTAGAGAGAGTGGAAAGTTGCTTGGAAAGAAAAAGAAGTTTGCTTGGGAAGTAGGAGAACCAAAGGTCAAAGGTCACCACCACCATCACCACCTGTGTTATTCAACTCCAAAGGATCAGATCTTCATTAGAGGCAAGTGTTTGATATTTGCAATTTAAGTTCGTATATTGTCCATGTTAGGATAGTTATAAAAAGAGATGATTTTCATGCTTGGAAGATGAAAGGATATAGTTGTTAATGGATTTTTGGAATCTAAAAATATATAGGAATTAAACTCATGTTGTAGGTAGTTAGTAATCCAACAAATATTCATCAATCTGTGGAAGAAATTCTGAAAATAATTTAGTGTTCTTGAAGATAATATGTTGATAATTTTCTGGAAAAAGAGGCAAAAAACGAGTGGAATGAGAAGAGCCAATTTGGATTGTTTAGATCTTCTTTTTGAGTGCATTTGGATGAGATTTAAGAAAAACTCAAAACACATACCTGACTCAATTTTTCGTGTAGAATCCGAATCTGAAATCGGATTGATGATTTGAATAATTTTTGGATATGATTTTTCTAAGTATTTAAAATATGAGAATTCATGATGTTGTTTCTTATCCCAAAACTTTAATAGATCTTCGGTGATTATTAATTGGATATTATGGGACTTAGAGAAGATCAGTAAGCCCTACTTAAGATTTGAATTAATTTGATTGGGATTTAATTGATTAGAATTATGATAATTAAAGTTAAAGAGATTTCGGTTGCTAGATTCATGTGTTGGATTCTAATCTGTTTGTATGAGGATTAAGGATAGTTCAAGTAGGGGAGATTTAATATAACACCTGGGTATCCTTAAGTTTACAAGTGGGTTTAATCCTAAGTGAAAGAAGATGTGTTTATAAGAGATTTCAAACTATCGGTTTTAACCTTAATTAAAAGGAGAGCTAAACTCGTAGTAATTCGGGAGAAATGATGTTATGGACCAGTAGGATATTAGTGACTTATTACTGAATATATGTTGAGGAAAAACCTATTTGAATCTTGTGTATTGAGTGAGGGTAGCCTTAGGGTTACAATTTGAACATCAAGGACTGAGTTTAAGCTCATTATTGATTTCGCAAGGACTGAGGGTAATACGAAAGCGTAGTGGTATAGCTCCTGGATAGAGATGGGAGTTTAGAACACATTTGGTTAAAAGAGGGTATGAGGTTATCCCGATCGCGTATTTGAAGTTGACGGACCTCCTTGATCGACAAGTTAAGTATTAGTGTATTGGAGGGGTTCCTTGTTTGGATTTCGCTTTGCGAGACGCTCCGCGCATGAACCTTAACGACGTCGGGAGTGGAGAGATGTTATAGGATGCGAGGATAATTAAATTATGAAGTAAAGATATGACATTTTAATACGTGGGATTTAAAGAGATATAATGTTACGTAAGGGAATAATCTAAGGTTAATGTGAGTACCTTGTTGTTAGTATACTATAGGTATGATAATACCTATTTGATTGATTAATGATTATGTGTATGACATACCTAGCTTACTTGCTATCGGTGGGAGGTTTGCGCGTGAGGGCAGTCATATCCTGATGAATCCATGGGATCTTTGATTTGTCGCTCGAGAACATAGGTCTATGAAAGACTTATCGGGGAGTTGATAAGTCCGCTGACTATGGGTACGTAGGTATGTGCGTGACCCATGGGTATGAGAACTATGTTCGCCTCCAATGATTGTGTTGTTTGTGGTTCGAGGAATCTTACCGAACCTTTTATCCCTTATTCGGCGACAAGCGATATTGGGACATGATAGCAGAGTAATGCATTGCACCGCAGCTGTGACTCGGGGTGCCGTATTATATATGAATATATATATATAATGGATTAAATGAATGATTGGATTTATTGTGGTTAAATCATCTACTGTGTGATAATTGTAGATAACGGTGAATAGAGAAAGATAATGGAATTAAATTAATGAATGTTTATTCTTATAGAATTGAAAAGCTTAATTCATATTAATGAGAAATGATTCATGTTAATGAGAAACGATGAGAAATGTAAATGAATAATAATGTGACGTATGGCATGGGACATACGGGGATTATGATATGGGAATGGAATTATAATATGGAGACTAGAAAAGAGGAACCATTAACTAGGAGGTTAATAGGAAACGTTAAGTGTGCACTCTAGTTGAGAGGTGAGAATGGCAAGTGAGAGTTGGGTCTAACATGTACATAATAAAAGATTTATTGCACTTGTTAAATACTTGCTGTTTTAAAAATCATTTTCACAATCGGGCTCTGACCCGTTTCCTTGCATATTTTCTTTTCTATTGTATCTTCTATATCAGGTGTCCAGCAACAGGGACGCCAACCTTAGCGGATTATGACAGGCTATGGATTTATGGAGTTTTGCTTAGATGCCTATCATCATTTGATTCACATTATTCTCTTAGTAGGGCATGTCGCCCAAAGGATTCAGTTATCTTCTTCTATCGGGGTCAAATACTTTGGTATTCGTGTCATTTTAATACATTTGATATTGTTGGGATTACTGTAATGGATTAATACTATTTGGGAATGTTTATTCCAACTGCATTTAAATTCTTTTGTGTTATCTAATTGGTTATCAGTGTTGTAGAATAAAATGTGTTGTGTTATTCTTAGACTAAAAATGGATTTTGTTGAATTAAAATTTGGAAAGTCTTTTTAACACCAGCTTAATTGAGTATTGGGTGAGTTGTAAATGTTTTCGACAGTGATGCTAAGAATGAGCCAACTGTATATTCTGTTTTAATTTGGTATGGGACTGGCCACCCGGTATTTAATTAGGCGGGGTGTTACAGGTGGTATCAGAGCATCAGGTTTTAGTGTCCTTTAGGATCTGTACGGCTTACTGTGTTTTCAGCTTAGCGTTCTTTGATATAGAGCCCTATGTTTAGGATTGTTGATCTCTTTGGTAAGATTCCGTATATATCAGTGAATCTTATTTACGTTCGGGAGTGATCGAACAAAGAAGTATGGAAGATGAGGGCCATTGAATGGATAGCGGAGATCGTACTTAGGAGGTTATGAAGTATGTTCGAGTATGATGACCGTAGTCGAGGTCACCCCTATTATGAAAAAATTGAGGAGAGTCATTAGTAGAAGTTCTTGAAATGCGGGAATTATGTGTGTTACCTAACGAAGGCAATATATTCAAAGGCTTTGGCATATAGTGGAGTGTGGTGAACTAGAACTGAAAATTTGGGGGTAAAATTTTTCTTGACTCATTGGAGAAAAGTTATGATTGTGGGATTTAACAACCACTACCCACGAATGAGGGTATGTTTTCTATCTAAGGAATTATAAGGCGTGTATTGATTTTTGTAGCGATTAATATTATATGGGAAAATGGGTTGCTAAACTTAGCCTATAGCATCGTTATTTACGTAGACTCACTGAGGGGTGTGGGACACCTATATATTACATGTTATCACGTGGGTTTGATTTTTATCATGGGATTACTTACTTTGGGCATGTTCGAGCATGATGTGACTATCGGCATGCATTGACTTGTGGTATAGGAGAGCGTATGTACTACTACTAACCAACATCTTGTCTTCTAGAGAAGAGTAGATGAGTAGACTCTATTTGAAATCAACAAAACTTAAATTTTTGTTTAAATCGATAAACCTGATATTTTTTTTCTATAAACTAAATTTTTATATACTATTGACTAAGGACCTGAGGAGTTTAGATGACCGACTACTTTAGGAAGTAGTGTATAGGGGTGGTTCCATGTTTGGATTTCGCTTGCGAGACACCCCACGCATGAAACTAATAACCGTTGGGAGTCGAAATAAGTTAGGTCTTTAGGATATGAGTTTATAACCTTTGCAAAATTTTTTATATTGGAAGTGGTACGATAGGGTGTACGGGCGCCCTAGATGATTGGATTGTAGTAGTTTTCATAATTATGAAAAAGGTAAGTTGTTGTGACTTCAGGATTTATTTGTTTAATAAGTGAGGATCATTTTTCCCAAACTTCGTCACGAGGACGGTATAGGGAAGATTGGGTATAAGTTTAAATTCAATTCAGTTGAAACTATATGGTGAGGCTTGGCGTATAACATCGATAGAGATTTTCGTTAATGTACTGTATGGCCGGTACGTCTTAGATTTCTTGCGATGTAAGATTTATACTCGGAGTTGACCTTACCGGTATGATTTATATTCCTGAATTTTGGGACGAAATTCTGTTATAAGGGGGGAAGTATGTAATACCCCGTGATTTTTAATGACTTTTAAAATGGGTTATATTTTAAATTAATGGATTAATTGGATTTTTATTATTAATTAATTCATTTGGGTTTTACCCGGATTGTGGATATTAAAATGGATGATTCTGAATATTACTTAAAGATATTTAGGTAATATATGAATGTGATTGTAACACCCCAAGATTTTTGAGACTGAGAAATTTAATTTTGGGAAAATTAAATTTAATTAAATTGGAGAATTTTAATATTTGGGAATTGAGGCCCCAAAATAGAGAATATTTTAAAGTATTCCGGATGATGATTTTGAGGGTACCATCGATCCCGGAAGGGTCGAGATAGTCAAAATGACTGTCATTGAGTTTTATTTCGGTTCCGGTTTATTTTTAAGTCAGTTGGCTCGAATTGGAGTAAACGAGTCATTTAAAGTGTGTATTAACATTTAAAAAAACTGGGATTTTGTTTTTAAAGGATTTAAGGCTTACGGATGAAGCCTTCTCAAATAGAGAAAGAGAGAAAGAAAAAGGAAGAAAGAAAGAAGAAGGAAAAGAAGAGAGAGAGGAAGAAAAGCTTGGAGATTTCCGGCCCTACCGCGACATCGAGGACGATCCAACCTCTACAAATCTGAGGCAAGTGTTTAATCTTGCTAAATAGCTATTTGTGTATTTTATTTCATAATTTGTGGGGTAAAGAAATGGATTTTTGGGTATTAATATCAAAACCTAGAATTTTGGGTTTAATCTTGAAATCAATGTTTAAATTGAGATTTAATGGCATAGAAATGGTTGGGATCAACTTTGGGGTTGATTAATGGGCTTAAACTCATGATTTGATGATGGTTTGAGGGTTAGAAATGGAAATTTAGGGTTTATAATTCGTGGGTTTTGATGAAGAAGAAGAACCTGCAAAAATTGCAGGCCCGAATCGATTCGCCCCCTTAAGCGAATCGATTCGGCGTGGGAAATTGGCAGGTCTGCATTGACCGAATCGATTCGGACCCAAGCCGAATCGATTCGTCCTATTGCAGAAGCCCAGGTCTTTGGGCCCGAATCGATTCGCCTTGGAGGCCGAATCGATTCGCTAGGGCCGAATCGATTCGGAAACAGGGCATTTTGAGGTATTTTCTCCATAGTGAATTCAAACCCTTTTTGGTTGGGTTTATTGATTTGGGGCCTTCTCTTATGATGAAAGAGATATGTTCTTGGAGACATTTAAGGAGTTTCTCACATATTAGGATTTAGGGGACTCCTTAGGGTAACTTGGGTGAAAGGTACCTATGCACGCATTGGAGTTACATATGGATATTGGGAAATCCTCTTTGAGGTTGGGATTACCAATTATAGATAAAGGTATATATATATATATATATATATATATATATATATATGCTTGAGGTTGAGGACTCTTAGAGAGTGAGGGGTCTCATATCCTTAGTTAGAAATGTTTAGTCTAAAGAACAATCGATAACTCAATAGGAGTAAGGGATACCGAGGTTGATTTGAACCATAGGTGACATTGAGAACGCTTTGGGATTGTACTATCGTCTAGAAATGGCGGTAGCCTAAATTCTAGTTAGGATAGTTACTCGTAATTATGGGGATTTAATTAATGAGATTTCCAATACTTGAATAAGGTTGGAATGAATTGAGGTTTTGGACTATTAAGTCATTTGTGAGACTATGGTTATATAGTACCAAAGGTAAGTATGTACTTTTGGACATGGATGAAAGGTGTGGGGATGGAAGTTCCTACACAAACTCTTGGGTGTTAACCCTAATGTTGAACATATATAAGTATAGGTATGTACATATGGTTATGGGAGACTATTCATCATAGGAAAATGATTGAATATGTTTCAAGTGAGGGATTGTATTCCATATCGAGGTATATTTAATGGAAATTGTGGTGACGGCTTGTATGTTGAGGTTTATGTATACTTATAGCCGAGTTTGTATATCTTATATATATGAATGAGAATTAGTTTATCATATATAGATATAAGGATATGTGAATATGTGTTGATATATATATCCGTATGTATATAAATGTATGGATATATTTATGTTATGAACATACATGGTATGGATATTTAAACCGTATACGATGGTTTATTATTTGATCATATGATTGGATCATATGGATTATATATATTATGCATGTAGATGATATATATATATACTTATTTGGTTAAGCATACCCCGCTCATGCTATCATTGGGAAGTTGCGCGCGTAGAGGGTGAGCATCCTGGCTTATAATGCAGGGTGTGGATATTCCCCAGGTCATAGTCGTCCCTTGTGATTATTATACATATATATATATATATTTTGGGATGAGACGTGGTGGGTATGTTTCGTCTCATTGCCGGTTGGAACTATGACCGCTTCCCGGGACGTCGTGTGCGTGTGTTTACCACGAGATGGGTGTCGTTTAGTCCCACCATGGTGGCCCCAGTATTGCTACGTGAGCCGGGCACTGGGAAGATGATAGCACTGATGCAGTTTATCGGCGATAAATATAGCCGGGTATATTATGTTCATGGCCTTGTACATCATATGTAGCATGTACACTTGGCTATTGGTTTGATGATGGTATATATATACGGTTAGAAATAAATACCTATATATATATATATATTTATATATCCTAGATAAAAGGATATGTTATTTCTAGGGTACATCTTGGATGATTATGGTGTACCAGATTTATTGGGGGTTGATGTATCGTACTTGAGGAATACTTCGGTTACATCACACCAAGGATAATATTGGAGATTCTTTTATTTTATTTCATTTGTTTTCTTTTTCTTTCTTTCTTTATTTTGCAGTTCTTAAGCTAAATAGTAATGGTAGTATTAACTTATGTGTTGAGGATTATGGATCTCTAGGATCGACATTGCCCATGAGTAGTGTAACGAGGTGGTTCCTTGTTTGGATTTCGCTTTGCGAGACACCTCACGCACGAAACGCAATGCCATGTCGAGATTTGAGAGAAGTAATTCCATATGTGGCATCTCGGATCTCTGGTCTCGACCTTGTCAGGAGTAGTGTAACGGGGTGGTTCCTTGTTTGGATTTCGCTTTGCGAGACTCCCCACGCACGAAACGTAGTACAATTTTGAGGCTAGAGAGAAGTTTTGCCAATATTCCATGTGCATGATACTAAGGATATTAATACTTATATTTTAGCCTATATATATATATATATATATATATATGTATATGTACATATATGTATATGTACATATAGGGGTAAGGTTTTAAGAATTATGATATTATAAATTCATGAAATTATCAATTGGAATCCTTTAAGCCTTTTATGGCATAATTGTTGTTAATCATAATCTAGTGGGTTTAGAAAAGGTGGATCCGTAGATTGTGATGGGTAAGTAGCTCTCGTGAGTATAGGCTAGGCCTACGATAAGTTAGGTTGTCCTTAACTATGGGGGTAATTTAACTAAAACTTGAGGACGCGAATAGGTGCGCGCCTTTAGATGAGGGGTGAGATGGGGTTTCACGAGAGTGCGGTCTCACTTTACTTATGAAATTTTATACACCGGTATTTATTATGCACGGTTAACACACTTGCTAAATATTTTACACATTCGGGGCTCTGACCCGTTTACCTTTTCTCTCCTCCTTGTATATATGTATTATCACAGGTATCCTACCGCATGGATGCCGGATGACTTTCTATCCTGAGTCTTGGGAGCCGTGACAGGTGCGGACTGTTGCGGGATGTTTCACATAGCCGCTTCCTACTTCTTTAAAATTCTAGGTAGGAATCATGTTGTATATCGGGTTTGTACCCAAGGGATATTCTTATACATGTTTATATTTAATCCATTCCAGTTGTTGTATTTGTTGTGACCCGACAGCTTATTCGGGTCTACTTTTGTAT
This sequence comes from Sambucus nigra, assembly GCA_949130495.1. Taxonomy (NCBI): domain Eukaryota; kingdom Viridiplantae; phylum Streptophyta; class Magnoliopsida; order Dipsacales; family Adoxaceae; genus Sambucus; species Sambucus nigra. The sequence continues at coordinate 459,871,409 of OX422222.1, read as the reverse complement.
TACATTCTGTTGTAGTTATTTATATCATTTTACTCTAGCCTTTCGTTTATTCTAGTTCTTTCCTGCATCTTTCTTTTATTCGCAGTGTTGGGTTATATCATGTTACATGTTTTAAATTTTTTTAACATCTCGTTTTGTGATATCGAGTAGCTAGTTCTATATTATATAGTATCGGCAGTTGATGTTGAGACTGGACCATATGAAATTCCTGATTTAATATAGTATAGGGCTGGCCACCCGTTATTATTTTAAGCGGGGTGTTACAGTGATGTCATTGATATGACGGTATGATATAATTTCTCGGTAAATTGGATTTTTAGTCAGACGCGGTATGGGACGTGTCGGGACTAATTTATTAAATTAAAAAGGAAATTTATTTTTTATCGACCTTATAGTCATTTCGACTCCGTCGTTGCGTCCGGAAGGTTCGAAATAGTCAGAAAAGTCTATTTGGATGTTGATATTGAGTCTCGGGTCATTTGGAAATGAAAAGACAACCCAAAAGGGCATTTTGGTTATTTTTACAAGGGGGATGAATAGTGATTTCGGGTTTTGTCTTATTATAAGTATTTGGAGATTAGTTGAATGTGGGTTCATTTCATCTCATCTACACAAAATTTAAAAGTCATCTTCTTAGAGAGAGTGGAAGGTTGCTTAGAAAGAAAAAGAAGTTTGCTTGGGAAGTAGGAGAACCAAAGGTCAAAGGTCACCACCACCATCACCACCTGTGTTATTCAACTCCAAAGGATCAAATCTTCATTAGAGGCAAGTGTTTGATATTTGCAATTTAAGTTCGTATATTGTCCATGTTAGGATAGTTATAAAAAGATATGATTTTCATGCTTGGAAGATGAAAGGATATAGTTGTTAATGGATTTTTGGAATCTAAAAATATATAGGAATTAAACTCATGTTGTAGGTAGTTAGTAATCCATTAAATATTCATCAATCTGTGGAAGAAATTCTGAAAATAATTTAGTGTTCTTGAAGATAATATGTTGATAATTTTCTGGAAAAAGAGGCAAAAACGAGTGGAATGAGAAGAGCCAATTTGGAATGTTTAGATCTTCTTTTTGAGTGCATTTGGATGAGATTTAAGAAAAACTCAAAACATATACCTGACTCAATTTTTCGTGTAGAATCCAAATCTGAAGTTGGATTGATGATTTGAATAATTTTTGGATCTGATTTTTTCTGAGTATTTAAAATATGAGAATTCATGATGTTGTTTCTTATCCCAAAACTTTTGTAGATCTTCGGTGATTATTAATTGGATATTATGGGACTTAGAGAAGATCATTAAGCCCTAGTTAAGATTTGAATTAATTTGATTGGGATTTAATTGATTAGAATTATGATAATTAAAGTTAAAGAGATTTCGGTTGCTAGATTCATGTGTTGGATTCTAATCTGTTTGTATGAGGATTAAGGATAGTTCAAGTAGGGGAGATTTAATATAACACCTGGGTATCCTTAAGTTTACAAGAGTGTTTAATCCTAAGTGAAAGAAGATGTGTTTATAAGAGATTTCAAACTATCGGTTTTAACCTTAATTAAAAGGAGAGCTAAACTCGTAGTAATTCGGGAGAAATGATGTTATGGACCAGTAGGATATTAGTGACTTCTTACTGAATATATGTTGAGGAAAAACCTATTTGAATCTTGTGTATTGAGTGAGGGTAGCCTTAGGGTTACAATTTGAACATCAAGGACTGAGTTTAAGCTCATTATTGATTTCGCAAGGACTGAGTGTAATACGAAAGCGTAGTGGTATAGCTCCTGGATAGAGATGGGAGTTTAGAACACATTTGGTTAAAAGAGGGTATGAGGTTATCCTGATCGCGTATTTGAAGTTGACGGACCTCCTTGATCGATAAGTTAAGTAGTAGTGTATTGGAGGGGTTCCTTGTTTGGATTTCGCTTTGCGAGACGCTCCGCGCATGAACCTTAACGACGTCGAGAGTGGAGAGATGTTATAGGATGCGAGGATAATTAAATTATGAAGTAAAGATATGACATTTTAATACGTGGGATTTAAAGAGATATAATGCTACGTAAGGGAATAATCTAAGGTTAATGTGAGTACCTTGTTGTTAGTATACTATAGGTATGATAATACCTATTTGATTGATTAATGATTACGTGTATGACATACCTAGCTTACTTGCTATCGGTGGGAGGTTTGCGCGTGAGGGTAGTCATATCCTGATGAATCCATGGGATCTTTGATTTGTCGCTCGAGAACATAGGTCTATGAAAGACTTATCGGGGAGTTGATAAGTCCGCTGACTATGGGTACGTAGGTATGTGCGTGACCCATGGGTATGAGAACTATGTTCGCCTCCAATGATTGTGTTGTTGTTTGTGGTTCGAGGAAACTTACCGAACCTTTTGTCCCTTATTCGGCGACAAGCGATATTGGGACATGATAGCAGAGTAATGCATTGCACCGCAGCTGTGACTCGGGGTGCCGTATTATATATGAATATATATATAATGGATTAAATGAATGATTGGATTTATTGTGGTTAAATCATCTACTGTGTGATAATTGTAGATAACGGTGAATAGAGAAAGATAATGGAATTAAGTTAATGAATGTTTATTCTTATAGAATTGAAAAGCTTAATTCATATTAATGAGAAATGATTCATGTTAATGAGAAACGATGAGAAATGTAAATGAATAATAATGTGACGTGTGGTATGGGACATACGGGGATTATGATATGGGAATGGAATTATAATATGGAGACTAGAAAAGAGGAACCATTAACTAGGAGGTTAATAGGAAACGTTAAGTGTGCACTCTAGTTGAGAGGTGAGAATGGCAAGTGAGAGTTGGGTCTAACATGTACATAATAAAAGATTTATTGCACTTGTTAAATACTTGCTTTTTTAAAAATCATTTTCACAATCGGGCTCTGACCCGTTTCCTTGCATATTTTCTTTTCTATTGTATCTTCTATATCAGATGTCCAGCAACAGGGACGCCAACCTTAGCGGATTATGACAGGCTATGGATTTATGGAGTTTTGCTTAGACGCCTATCATCATTTGATTCACAGTATTCTCTTAGTAGGGCATGTCGCCCAAAGGATTCAGTTATCTTCTTCTATCGGGGTCAAATACTATGGTATTCGTGTCATTTTAATACATTTGATATTGTTGGGATTACTGTAATGGATTAATACTATTTGGGAATGTTTATTCCAACTGCATTTAAATTCTTTTGTGTTATCTAATTGGTTATCATTGTTGTAGAATAAAATGTGTTGTGTTATTCTTAGACTAAAAATGGATTTTGTTGAATTAAAATTTGGAAAGTCTTTTTAACACCAGCTTAATTGAGTATTGGGTGAGTTGTAAATGTTTTCGACAGTGATGCTAAGAATGAGCCAACTGTATATTCTGTTTTAATTTGGTATGGGAATGGCCACCCGGTATTTAATTAGGCGGGGTGTTACAATAGGTTAGATGGAAATAATACTTCCAGGTGTCCATGTCGAGATTGTCAGGAAATATATATTCATGATTTACTTACAATTGAAAAATATTTGTTGGTACGTGGCATCTCCTACAGTTTTCCAGTTCGTCATAATTTGAATGCACAAGCATAAAAAAGTTTGGAAAATGAAGAGGAAGAGGATGATTTGTTTGGAATGTTAAATGATGCATTTGACCCAAACATCTTCCCAGAGCAAGCTGAAAATGAGCATGGGCCGATCAATGTCAAAAGGGATCCTTCTCGATTTAATGACTTACTTAGTGACCTTGAAGAAGAGCTCTATCCAGGTCGTAAGAATTTCACTCCATTCCAATTCCTTGTAAAGTTGATGCATGTGAAAGTTCTTAATGGATGGAGTAATAAATCATTTGATATGTTGGTCCAATTGTTAAAAGATGCATTTCTCGAGGCAAGTATTCCGACCTCTCATTATAATGCGAAGAAAATGTTATGGGATTTGGGATTAGGTTACGAAAAAATTGATACATGCAAATACGATTGCGCATTATTTTGGAAGGAGCATCAAAATGCTGATAAATGTCCAGTATGCGATGAACTGAGATTCAAGTATAATGATAAGAAGGGGAAAAATGTCCCTCATAGGATACTGCCTTATTTTCCACTAAAATCGAGGCTACAGAGGTTGTTTATGTCCAGACATACCACTGTTGACATGAGGTGGCACAAGGAGAAACGCGTCGATTGTGAGGGTGTCTTGAGGCATCCCGCTGATGCCTTGGCATGAAAAGATTTTGATCAGAAATACCCTTAGTTTGCACAAGACCCTCGTAATGTTAGGTTGGATCTTGCCTCAGACGGTTTTAATCCGTTTGGAAACATGAGCAACTTATATAGCATGTGGCCTGTAATACTTGTCGTATACAATATGCAATTGTGGAAGTGTATGAAGGAACCATTTTTTATAATAACATTGTTGATTCCTAGCCCTCACGTACCCGAAAAAGACATGGATGTCTATTTAAGACCTCTTATTGATGAGTTGAAAGAGTTATGGAATGTTGGTGTGGAAACTTGGGATGCGTACAGTAAAACATATTTTCATTTGCATTCATCTGTATTGTGGACTATAAATGATTTCCCCTCGTACGGTACACTATCTAGTTGGAGCACAAAAGGATATAAAGCATGCCTAGTATGTAATGAGGATATGTCGTCACAACGTATAAGAAATAATAAATTTTATATGGGTCATCGACGATATTTGCCTCAAAATCATTCGTGGAGAAAAAGTAGACTATATAATGGGAAGCAAGAAATGGGTGTCGCGCCGAGGAAGTTTTTCGGGGATGACATCTTAGAGCAATTGAGTCGGGTGAAAATATTAAAACCTGGTAAAAATCAAAACAATAAGGATAGGAAGAGAAAGCGTACCCCTGAGGAATTAAATTGGACAAAGAAAAGTATTTTCTTTGAGTAGGAGTACTGGGCAAAGTTGAAGTTACGACATAATCTCGATGTCATGCATATTGAAAAGAATATATGTGATAGCGTGCTTGGAATATTGTTGAGTATTAAAGGTAAAAATAAAGATACAGATAAAGCTCGATTAGATTTAGCTGACATGAACATAAGAAGGGAGTTGCACATGAAAGAGAACGGTAACAAATGGTTAAAGCCGCGTGCATCGTATACATTATAACCGGATGAGAAAAAGGAGTTTTGCACATTTTAAAAATCTGTTAAATTTCCCGATGGATATGCAGCCAACATATCAAGAAATGTGAGTATAAGGGACGGTAAGATATCGGGATTGAAAAGTCATAATTGCCATGTTATTTTGCAACGACTTCTTAGTGTTGGAGTACATCGAAACTTGCCTAAAGATATTTGTGCGACTTTGGTTGTGTTATCCAACTTCTTTCAACAATTATGTGCCAAGACGTTGCTTGTAAAGGACCTAGAGAAATTAGAAGAAAAAATTGTTCTTATACTGTGTAAACTCGAAAGGATCTTTCCACTAGGTTTCTTTGATGTTATGATCCATTTGGCCGTGTATTTACCACGTGAGGCTATACTTGGTGGATCAGTGAATTCTCGATGGATGTTTCCATTTGAGAGGTACTTTGTAATTATATAAGTTTATATTTTTAATTTGAGTGACACTTTCTTTCATTTTATCCATTTGACATTCTTTTATTTTAATAGAAATCTAGGGACGTTAAAGGGTAATGTCAACAATAAGGCTCGACCCGAAGGTTCCATCGCAAAGTCGTACATTGTTAAAGAATCATTAACATTTTGTTCAATGTACCTTCACAGGATCGAAACCAAATTTAATCGAGAAGATCGTAACAATGATGCATTGTCAGAGCAATACAAAGGCTCACTGTCTATTTTCTCTCAGCTTGTTCGACCCTTTGGTGGAAGACAGCTCATAATGTTACCACATAGAGATATAGACATGATTTCTTGGTACATCCTAAACAACTGCACTGAGATAAAATCATATAGAGAGTAGGTATCATGTTATTATATCATAAGCTAATTATATTTTCATTGTTGTTTTCAAAAATAAAAATGCTTGACTTTGAATATGTAGCAAAAATATGGCACTATTACAGATAGAATCTCCGAAAAACTTATATCAAAGACATACACAACAATTTTCATAGTGGTTTAAAATTCACGTAAGTACATATAGTTTGATAGTTTATTATGATGATGTAATTGATAATTAACCATTATAAAATTTGATGATTGATAATAACTTTAACTTTTTATCTATAATGGATAAAGAATTTGCGTCATAAAGGATCTCCTGAGGCTACGGATGAAATTTATTCATTGGCATGTGGTCCTGATGTTCGTGTGATTACATATACTGGGTGCATTGTTAATGAGGTACGATTTCATACAAAAGACCGTGATGATCGTTGTACAACTCAAAACAGTGGGATAGTTGTACCAGGGGAGCATGAAGATGAAGTTATCGATTTTTATGGACGGTTATGTAATGTTATTGAATTAAACTACATAATGGGGTATCAGACTGTTATATTTCAATGTGAGTGGTATGATACTAATCCAAAGAAGAAGAGACTACAAGTGGATAGTCACCTTACTTCTATAAATGTAAGTAATACATGGTACGAGAGTGATCCTTTTGTGCTAGCAACACAAGCGTCTCAAGTATTTTACTTGGATGATTACAAGTTCGGACCCAATTGGAAAGTAGTACAGAAAGTGCAATACAGACATATTTGGGATGTCTTAAAAGAAGATAATGTAAATGATAATGTTGATAGTACAATTGATGATGCACACCAAGAGGACGATTCTTATGATATTCAGTGTCTTGTGCAAGTGGCAAATCTCGATGCAGTACAATTGGTTAGACCAAATGATGGCACTGATGAGATAATTATGACACCTACTTTGCTTGATAATGATGATATTTTATTTGATGATGACATTGGAAATGAAGATGACACGTTAGAAGAATATTGCAGTGATGGCCAAGAAAGTCAAGCGAGCACCGATGATGACAGTGATTGATAGAAGACCCGTAGTGTTTGTTTTGAAAAAATAATATTGTTGATAACAGTAGTTAGATATTGGTTGAAATAATAAAATTGATTGTACTCTCTTTCATTTGCTTCCATTTTGCATATGCTTTGCTATCTCCGTTTTACTTTGTTGGTACTTAATTGAACCACATGTGTTTAGCAAAGGATAAACTTCCACTTATTTATTTGCATTTCGAAAGTTTTGAGGTGTGCTTTGCGTATATGGTTTGCTGAATTCATGAAATATTACACACATGTGAATAAATTTTTAATGGTTTTATTTGAAATTCAGATTACGAGATGAAATATACACAAAATGAACAACTGCTCTAAGTTAATTGTTATGCTCTGCTTTTAATAGTTACATTCTATGAGGATAATGGAAAAAATATTATTTTTAATATTTATTATTGTATTCAAATATTACTTGCTAGAACTTTGTTGCAGTAAATTATTATGGCACCTAGTATAGCGAGAGGACGCATTTCTAGGAAAATCAATCACTCTAGGGAACCGTCAACTGATGAAAATGGTATTGCTACCTAATATATTTATTGTGTGCACGTCTTTCTTATTATATCACTCATTTTGCGTATGTAATTTATTGTGTTTTTTTCAGTAACGACTGCCCCAAAGAGAGTTCGTGGAATTGCTCGAAACTTGGCTGTTGAAAAAATATATGCAGCAACTAGGACCAAGATTTGTGTGGAATTTTCACATGGCAGACCCTCCGGGTTTAATCGCAAGGCATTTGTTGCTGAGATTGGTGTTGTAGTGCGGAGCTATGCGCCTCTATAGGTAGACAATTGGTCTGAGATAACTGATGACGAGAGGGATGAATTAGTTAATAGGCTGCTGGTATGTTCCCTCGGTGTTTAATCTTGTTTTATTTTTAACAGTAGCTTAATTATTCAAGTTTTTGATCCCTCATTTTAAAGTGGCATTTCTCAATGGTCATGGTCATGACGAAGAGTTGGATGAAGTTGATGAATTATCTTCTTCAAGTCTTAAACATGTTTTGCATTCTCATCATGTAACGATAATTTTGAGTAGTTATTAAAACAAATGCAACAAACCATGGATTGGGATAGACACCACTATCCCAATTTTCCGTTTGGATAGGCTAGAGCGCTGGATATAATGTGACTTTTATTTTGGCATACAAAATTGTGCGAAGAGTTTTTAGATTTGTATTATGTAACTCAGTTTTTTTCATCAATTCATGCACTTCTGGCTTTCTTGATAGTCGAGCCCACCAAATAAATTTTGCCAATATTAAGCCCTGAACCAACAATTTTAAAGCGGCATTTCTCAATAGATAAGTGACTGCATTTATTATAATAAAGGCAGCTACAAGTCCCCTGGTACCCAAAGCAATACATTCCCTTTTTTTACATCCTGTGGCTAGGATCCTTCCTATCTCGTGACCTGGTCCTTGATCTTATAACGATGAGATGAGAATTCAAAAACACAAGAATTGTGATTAGTATATCGGCTAATGGAAAAAATATTTTTCTTAACTCTGGGAATAACTAAAACATCATGCAAGTTTAAATTGTCATGTGCTGATGCATCGTGAGATGGCAGACAGTTTAGTGTCTTCTCTTTGTTCTTGTTGAACTTATGTGGGTACGTTTGGTTTTGGAACTTCTGTCTTATTGGAAAGGATATAATATTAAGACAACTGTTTGGAAGGTCTATGATGTATCCCCTTTGTGCCTCATGTCGTGTGGACTATTTCGAGGGAAAGTAATAGGAGATTCTTTGGCGGAGAGGAGTTTCCTACGATCAATCTCTGGTCACCCCCACACCCTAACACCCCACCCCGAACTCAATCTTTGAATTAACCCAAAGCCATTTATTCTCAACATCCAAAGTTTGGCGTCGAGGTTGAAACAAATGGCCCCTAAATTTTATTCAAATCAAAGAACCAAGCCCATCAAATATGCCAAAATCAACACCGATTCTCCAAAATATAGTCTCTCCATGCCAAATTAGTAGTACTATTTTCCTTTGGGAGATGTCCCAAATTAATAGCCTACTTTACTTTTTTTGGATGAAATCAATGGACCAAATTCCACTTTAGTGCACATGAATTGATATTGGATGTATCCTTAAAAACCATCATTTTCGTATAACGACTATTAGTTTGGGACTAAGGTAGTATATAATTTCAGTTCTAACATTTGAACTTCCAATATTATGAAAATCTAGTGTTTGTTTTCAGCTGTCAAAGCTTTAAAAAAATTAAAAATTCAGCATTCAACATTCACGGTGTGTTTGGGAACCCCAATTCCTTACCTTAGAATTGGAATTCGAAATTTTTAAGTTCAGAATTTAAAATATGAACTAGAAATTTTTTAATTCCAAAGCATGGAATTGGGGTTCCCAAACACACCCTAAGAGTCTCTTGTGGAATGCTTAATGCTGAATGCTGCATTTTTCTTAATGAGATGTCACTCCTCTTTTACCCTTAGACGCTGATATAATACAGTTTAATAAATAGTTGGCAATGGTAAAATGGCCATATCAAAATCAAATAAGTGTAAACAATCAACATACATTCACACACATTATTTTCAGCATCCAAAGTTCGGCATTCAGCATTAAACTAACAACCAAACACATCAATTACCCCAAAATCAACACCAATTCTTTCAAACATATATAATTTCCATCTATTTTATAGTTTCCCTTAATTAATAGTCACAATTTTCCTTTTTGGGATGTCCATTTGATTTTGATTTTGGCACATTATTTTGGTACCCCTCTTAAAGTTGATGGTCCTATTGAATCCTTATCTCGGCCTAGTATGGCTAGAATTTGTCTGGCTTTAGATCTTACTAAAACTCCTACGAGGAGAGTTTGGATAGGGTATGGGACTAATGGTCAGGGCTTCAAGCAATATGTCAAATACAAAAACTTACCAAATTACTGTTCAAACTGCTCTCACAAAGGCCATTGCCTTGATTCATGTAAATCTCATTCAGGCTTTAAAGTCTCAGACGTGCTCTCTGATAATCCAAATCAAACTGTGGCTGCTACTTTTCTTTTGTCAATTAGTTGTAGGCCTCATTTATTCCAGTCAAATAGTTAGTGGCTAACACTTATCCAAGTTATTTCTTCCCCATATTTTTTGTCTCGCTTCCTATCCCAGCGATAGCCCACAGGATATACTAGACTTTGCACTAACGGAACTGCAAATATACCACTACTGTAATTATTGAATGGGTGAAGAACATTTGTACACAAGTTTTTGGCAAGATGATATGACAAGATTTCATTTAAGTGCCTCCTGAATAAAATTTCTCCGTCCCTCGTCATAATCAATGGTGTCAAGCCTCTATTAAGCGAACTTACGTTCAAATTTGATAAGATGAACATAGTAGTCCATGATTCCACCATACCATACTCCGTCATTTTTAGCACCTCAATATCGCCTTCATAATCACTTTTATTGTCTAGGCGTGACATACAAAGGCATCCACCTAATGAATCAATGCCTTACAGTTAGACTTCAATCAGCTTAACTGATCGAAAAACTGTCCCTGAGCTTGGTTGAAGCTCCCCTACAATCAGCTTAAGTATGGTTGACTTTTTGATTCCATTTGGACCAACCATTGCTACGCGGCTATCAAGATTTATCCCAAAATTTAAATTCTTAAACAGCAAGGGGCCCCGGGATACCCGAAAGATGCATCACTAAAACTTATTATAGGTGCGCCTGGTCTGTCATCCGGAGTGGGGAAGTCAAATTTGTAGTCGGGATCATTGACAACTTCGTCCATATGACCCATCCGATCCAGTGCCTTAATTCTTGACTGCACAAGAGATGCACGTTTCGCGTTGTATCAAAATTTATCAATACAAGACTGCATATGCTCCCTTGAACGTTTGTTTGATTCGAATGCTTTCTGTTGGTTCTTAAGCTGTTCCGCTCGTGTCCTCTCAAATGTATCGTAATCACCTTTGTAAGCAGTCAGTTTTTGTCCTTGCAGATATAGGATATCTGTGACTACCATGTTCAAGAATTCTCTAGCATGAGAAACAACAATAAATGTTTTTGGACATTTCACCAGGTATAATTCCAGCCACAACACAACATGAAGATCAAGATGGTTCGTAGGTTCATCAAGTAGTAACAAATCAGGCTCAATAAAGAGTGCACGAGCAAGAGCTATCCTCATTCTCCATCCTCCAGAAAAGGTTCTTGTTGCCATGTTCTGCATATTTGTAGTAAAACTAAGACCCGCAAGGATGGAAGCTGCAAGTGGCTCGACAGAATCCGCATCAATAAATTCAAGCCTTTTGAATATGTATTCAAGCTTTTGTGAAATGGCACTATTGTCAATCTCCCCGTTTACTCCCCTTTGCTCTTTCCAGTTGCACTATCCTCCAATTCTTTCTGTAATGAAACTAGATGAGCTTCTTCTATATGGTATATGCTAAATGTACTAGAAATGACAAACTTCTTCTCTGGGGTTATATCTCTTCATGTAACTGGTCAGAACCTTGGTTTATGCGTGGTGACTTCAATACAGTCACTGACCCTATGGACAAATTTGGAGGCAATCCTATAGATATCAGAGGTGCTGCTGATATGATTAATGACATGGATAGATGTGGCCTAAACTTTCACCAATAGGACACTTTATCTTCATCACAGATTTTGTTGGAGGCTATGTGGCTGCTACTCAGGTGACTTTAAAGTCTCAGAATATTCAGACTTTTGAACAAATTTAATCCTTCTATACTTGTTTCCCTTGAACCTATGATTGATTCTAGTAGAGAAGAATCATATAGCAACAAATTTAGTTTTCAACATGTCATTTGTAATGATTTAAGCATAATTTGATGTTTCTATAAACATGACATAAATTTCCATTATCTCCCAAATGAATCAATGCCTTACAGTTAGACTTCATCACCCTGCTTTTTATTCTTCTTCTATATTCTATATGGTATATGCTATATGTACTAGAAATGACAAACTTCTTCTCTGGGATTATATCTCTTCATGTAACTGGTAAGAACCTTGGTTTATGTGTGGTGACTTTAATACAGTCACTGACCCTATAGACAAATTAGGAGGCAATCCTATAGACATCAAAGTTGCTGCTGCTGATATGATTAATTCTGTAACCTGCATAGTTATTCTAAGCTAATTTTGAATCAAAAAGTGTCGGGAAAAATAATGGGATAACAAAATTTAACCTATTAGCATCAAAGTGTTCAAAATCTTTTGGTTGATATTTTTGTTATGATGCAAATATTATTGTTTTATGTACTGAAGGGAGTTTAGTGGGAATTGAACTTCCCAATTGGGATTAATATTGAGGTTTTTGTAGTGTCAAAACCTTCATTTCATCTATGTGCGGTGAATTAGGATGGATCTCATTTCTTCATTTATCTCATGCTGTGTGTCCATGTTAACATATTTGTGTATACCAATTTTGCAGACAAAATTTGATATAGACATGTCAAACCGGGTTGTTTCGAGATATGTATTCAATAGAATGTCCTCTCGATATAATTATCATCACTACTGTCTTAAGAAGCATTTTAAGAAGTTCGGTTTGGAAGAGGTGCGGGATCACCCACATCGAAAGGTTTCGTCAAAAGAAGATTGGGATTTTCTATGCACACTTTGGAGTAGTCTGAAATTTATGGTATATGACAAATATATTTTATATAGTTTTTTTTTCCATTTTATTCCATTAAAAGTGTCTTAAAAAGATTTATGTTGTACTATTTCAGACTCGTTCACGCAAATGTGTTAAAAGTCGCAAAAAAGTTCGATTTAATCATCGGGGTGGATCAAAATCATATGTGCAACACGCATACGAGGAGGTAATGTGGTAATTAATTGCTCAAACCCTTTGGATCAGTGGTGGGTTCAAAATATAATTTTGTAGTTGTTATGCTATTGTATTCCACCGAGTTTGGTTACAAAATTATCTTCTATAACTTAAAAAAAGTAATTTTACTTATTTTTTTTCCTTTGTAAGGCCTTGGACCATGTTTGATGAATGGAAAATATTTTAAACTTTGAACTTTCTTTCATGTTAGATGTTAGGTTTTCATGTAACTCTTGGATAATATTTTTTTATACAACTATTATATGGGTTTTCTTGCTTATTTTTTATTGCAGGATGATGATCAGATAAAAGAGACACCAAAGGGGCGTATTGACCTTTTTCATGACACACGTTACAACAGTGACAGAGGGTGGATCAACACAGAGGCAAAAATTGCCTATGTAAGTGTGACACCCCGCCTAATTAACCCCGGGTGATCAGTCCTAAATTAAATTAGAACATGTTTCTCATTTGGTTCATTCTTAGCATCACTGTCGCCATTTTAATTACTAACCACCTAAGTGAGAACATTAGACTGGTGCCAATTTTATCTTTCATTAACTTAAATGAAATACTCATGCGGAAACAAAATAATATAACAATCACAATTAACTGAATTCAACCATTCACAATTAAATAACTGACCGAATAAACCATCAGTTCAAAATCCAACAGAAGTAAAGACAAGCAATTAAATCTCAACAAGTCTAACATAAGTACTGAATAAAACAGTGAGCAACATGCTCGAATAACTGATAGGAAATTTCTACACTAGAAATGAAAGGAATGAGGCACCTATCAAACTCTCGCAACATCCACATATGCTGCAGCAACGAATCCCTGGAATGAGTCAAGTCTGGCGTTCCTGTGGCTGGACACCTAAAAGGTTTTTAAAAGTTTTTATAGCAAGGGTTAGTACCCAAAACATTTGGAAAAGATTTAGCAAATGATTAACTTGCAGTAATAAGTAAATATGCATGCTCTCCATATTTTAGTTAGTGTCGCACTCCCTTGAGGACATCCTCACCCCTCCTCTAATGTGCACTACTAACGCCTTGATTAATTTACCTAGTTATTTATCTCATGACTAAATAATTCATATAACCCCTTGTAACCACCCTACTCTTACCGAGTGTGCCAAAATTATGATTTCTAAGTTATTATCAACATTAACTTAATTAATCATTTCCCTTTTTAAATTTACATAACTTTCACACCTATTATATATATAATACAATTCATAACCTGTAATCTTACACGTATATAATTATTTACCTCATTATATACGAATAGCCATATTACCACATTCTCAAACATGCTGAAATAATAATTAATAATAGGCATCCTCCCGAGTAATAACTCACCGGATGTATATTCTCTAAGTGCTATACCACTAGGTAAATTCACATAACCTATATACCCCAAGTTAGAATAGCTCGCTAACTTGGTTAAAACATACAATTGGAGGCGGTCATATTCCTTCCCTGAAAGTGAGATGCCCCTCACCCATACACCGGACACTATGACCTGGGAATATACTCGTCCTACTCCTCAAGTTAGGGGATTCATCCACTACGCACAACCTCCCCCTATAGCACTAGAGTATAAAAATAATAATATCTAACCACTGATATTAATTCTAGCACAATATATATATACTATCGCACACCGTCTATATATATAAATAAAAATAAACTATCCCGGCTACACCGCGTACTAAGTCCGTAACACAAGCCTATTCAGGTTATTATGAGTTTATGGTCCAATTCTAATTATTAATTAATTTACACATTAATTAATTAAATTATTTTTGGTATCGCCCAACCAATAACCCCGGACTTGCCCACTCATTCCGTATTTAATTATTTTGAAATATTATTCCCAAAATTTAATTATGGCGTGACACACATAATTTCCTCCAAATCCTAATTAATTTTTCCTCCCAATTAATTTGATTGTACCCCCATGTCTATTTCTCATTTCATAAGGTATAGGAAAAGATTTAAATTTAATTTCCCTTATATATACAAACTGGTCGAATTGCTAGAAATTTTCGACCTTCGATCGATCGATCCCCAACCCTCGATCGATCGATCGAACAGGTCAACGTCTTCTCCGAGTTGTATGTTTCAGCAAAAATCCTAACTTCTTCTACCAGCAAACCCAAGTCTTCTCATAAATAAAGTACACCAAAAACCTCCTGAGATACCCCCATAAAGTCCTCAAACATCATTTAATTTCCGTTCTCTACTATTTTCATAAATTGGGGAAAAATCCGATTTAACCTTTAACCCATTTAAACATCAAATATCTGCCTCAAATTCGTTTTTAGTTCATCCGGATTACATCAAATATATATATATATATATATATATAGGCATAGGCTCAAGTGAGGTCCTTAAATGAGGTCCTTATGTGAGGTCCATAATAAGACAAAAGTAAGATCTTTAGTAATATTCTACTTTAGACCCCAATACATTTAGATAACGATTTTACATTTTAAGCTTTAAGACTTTAGAAATAAGAAACCCGCCAAATTCCGACCAAACCCCAATTCTGGTATCAGAGCCATAAGACGTTCCTTTTAGACTAAAAGTAAAAAGACTTTAATGCCCTTGAGATTTATCCGTCGCATTTACCAAGATATTTTTGGATCCAACCCAGACTACCAACCTATATCCATAACTGATTTAGACTCAGAAGGTTGTTTAACCACACACATAGACGGTTGTTCACACATTGAACATATCCCAGCCAAATACGCAGACAGTAGACAAGTTATTGCTAGTGCTATTAATAGCATAATAGACCAAAATAAGTGTATACTGCTTATATTAAGACAACTAATAAAAGACACTCATACCTTAGAAACAGAGATAAAAAATATCTCTAAAAGATTATTAGACATAGATAATCAAATCCCAATAGACTTAGTACACGTGTTACAAGAAATAAATATTAAGACTAATCATACAGAAGTCCTTAACAAAGACATTTTAGAAATTAAAACTTTAATTAAAAATCAGGACAGTGAGTTAATTAAACTTACTAAAGAATAAGCCAAGCTTATCCCTAGACTAGATAGTTATCTTCCTAATGGAGATAGTTAGATCAAACTGGAATGAGGTACCAAGAGACCTCTCCATTCAGACCTTATCATAATTTTATCAAAGAATTTTAGAAAAGATAAATGATGATAGATTTTATTATAAGATAAGTGAAAATGAGATTGCCAACCCGGCTAAAGCAACTAGACTCATATTAGAAAGATTGAATTTAATTTCTACATCCATAGCAGCTACCCAAGACTATAACAGTAGCTTTGTTAAAGACTTGCATTTAGACTTAAAGGCTAAGACAGAAGGATTAACCACCTTCTACACAGACTTCGTTAAATTCCAACAAAATTTAGCAAATTATCTTAATAATATGGAAAGCCATAACTTATCCAAAATAGATAGTATTATTAAGGAACTTAGACTAGACATGGCCCAAGTAGAAGAAAAATACGGAGAAATTATAAACGGAATTAAGGCCGTATATAATAAACCATCCCAAGCAGAAATAGACTCTCCTTTTATTCTAACTAGGTTAGATAAAATTGAAAAGACTGTAGAAGCCATAGAAGTAGACCTGTCAAAATACACGATAACCCGTTAACACGACACGACCCGACACGAAATTATAAGTTAATGGGTTTACCCTTATTGGGTTTGGGTCATTAACGGGTTGACACGGTAGACCCATTAACACTAACGGTTCGGGTTTGGAAATTTACCTGTACCCGTTTTAACCCGTTTCTACCCGTTAACACCCGTTAACACTAACGGGTACTATAGGGTCACCCAACCCGTACCCAATAACAATAACCATTAAAACCCATTATTTCTAAATCTTTAAAGACTAACGTGTGCTATAGGGTCACCCAATCTATACCCAATAAAAATTACAATTAAAACCCATTATTTTTAAAGTATTGAAGACTAACGGGTATTATAGGGTCACCCAACCCGTTACCCATTTCGACCCAAAATGATTCGTTAATATTAACGGGTGTTAACGGTTTGGGTCGTGTACCCGTTAATATTAACGGGTCGTGTTTGGGTATTGTTATTAGACCCGTTAGGCTTAACGGGTCGTGTATGGGTTAGGCTGTTTTGACCCGTAACCCGTAACCCGTACACGACCCAAACCGACCCGTTGACAGGTTTACATAGAAGTTAGAACTATGCAACAACTAGAAAAAGATAATGAGGTAAAAGACTATATCACTAATGTTGGTAAAACCATCGTTAATTCTCTAGCTAGACATAATGAAGAAACTTCTGAAAAGACTAGAAAAGAGAATAAGAATTTTAAAGAAGAAATCCTTAATCAGATAAAAAGACAAAAAGATTATTCAGATTTCTTAGAAAGAATTGAAAAAAGACTTGAACAAAAACAGGTAACCACCTGTAAGTTTAAAGAATCCCCTCCTATAGAAACTAGAGAAAAGAGTACCATAGGTAGACGAGTCATAAATGACGGACTAGATAAGACTAGCAAGATAGTTTGCTCTATCCCAAATATTGGACAGAGTAATCATATGCTCCAAAGACTTAAGGATTCATCCTCCAATATTAGGACATGGTGGAAAGAAATAAATTTCACCAATCCTCTCCAATGGAAAGAGTGGGGTGAAGTTGACTGGAAGATCGTTGAAGATTCCATTCATAATGGACAACTTCCAGCAGTTAGATATATAGACTTGTTCAAAGAAGGTGCCACTCCTAAGACCCCCAATTATAACATGACTTACCATTGTAGAAATCATGTGTTAGACAAATCCTATACTGAGCTCCAAGTATTTGACTCAGAATGGCTTAGATCTAGAGGAACTGATAGGAAGTTCCAATTCCTAACCTTTAGACTCTTTCAAGCAAGAATCCAAGGATTACATAGACCTCAGAATAATATTAACATATTATGTTGTTTAGTAAATAAAAGATGGAAAGACTTTGAGAAAAGCCTTATTGGTATAGCCCAATTAGAAATGTCAGACAACATTGGATACTTTAATGTCATTCCGGCATTTACAGTAACCGTAGACACAGCCAAACATTTTAAGTTAATCTTATATGCTAGTGGCTATGAAGACTATATAATCCCAGATGCTAATATAAATATAGAATTCCAAAGCTATGTGAAGTTCTCCCAATTTCCTTATGAAGGAATGCAGTCAGGAATTCCTAGCGGTAGACTTAATGAAGAAATCTTAGTTAGAACCAATGTGTCAGACTATAATCATACTTACAGTATTAGGAATACTGGACCTATGAAAGAAAAATCTAAGACCCTCTGGCAATTGCCAGAATTTCAAGAAACTAAGACTATACAAAATAAACCTTTGTTTATTAATCAAGACGACGTCACTGGAAATGTTACCATCCAGTTTGGTCCTCCTAAGATTGTCAATAAGAATATCCAGACCGAAGAAATTAGATTTAGGAATATGGGAGAAGCCATAATCAATGATCCTTCAGAAGGAGAATGTAGTAGTAAGACTAGTGCTAGCTCACTAAGACAAGCCCCGGTAATTAGACCTAGAAGATCATTTGAACAAAAAGAATTAATTAAAGAAAAAGCTAGGATCCAAAACTTTGGACATGAACCCTCAGAATTGGATATGAAGACATTTAAAGATAACCTTAAGAAAAGTCATTTTGTTAGATTTCAAGAAAGAGAGATTTAATATGATAGCCCAAGACCGCATATTAAAATTAAAAGAATCTAAGAATACCAAGGAACTTCTTAGAAACTTAAGACTAATAGAAGAAGGAGAACAAAGATTAATGCCAGCTACACAAGTAGAACCTAGCAAACAAGAAGTAGGAAGTAGTAGTAGTAGACTAGAAGAAGCTCCTAGACTTTTTAGTAAACCAATAGGACTAGATATTCCTATATACTCAAGCACCGTAGTAAAGACTAAACCTAATTATATAAAAGACTTTCCAATTAGTGACAAGAGTTTCACTCCTGTTAAGACAATGGCAAGCCAAGCCATAAATACAGGAGGTATATACCTTAACCTAGACAATGTGCAAGATAGGAAGAAGGCCTTAGACGAATGGCGTAACCAGATGAACATGTGTTTTGCATCTAATGAACAATGGGATGCAAGTTCATGTAAACAATACGCTGAGCAATCCATTAGATGTATTGCAAAAGATTACCTAGATAGTTTAAGAAAAGCTACAGATGAAGACTCCTTAGCAAAAGTTGAGAAGATGAAGGAAAACTTAGAAGAAAGATCAATTGAAGAATATATTCAATTGTTCACTTCAGAATTCATTGGAGCTGGACATCTAGCTCAGATCAATGAACAAGACCTAGCAAAAACTAAGTTAGCCCTCCTTAGCATTTGCAAATTAGATAAGATAAATGAATATAGCAATAATTACGAGCAACTATATTACCAAATTAAAGAATTTGGAGAGACCTTAAAAGATGAATACTTTAGAAAGATACCAGCCATAGAACAAATCCTAATTAATGAATATAGGAATTGGCCAGGTGTAGCTGGAGTTAAGAATAACTCCCTTGGTGAAAGAATCAATTTCGCCAAAGACTATATCATATCTAAAAGACGTGATATAACTCAAGGAAAGTTAATAGAAGAAACTTTCAAAAAGATCCCTCCGATCAAAGACGAAAGAGACATCGCTCCAATCCAATGGGGATGTGGAAGTGAATCTAAAAAATTCAAAAAGAAATTAGAATGGAAACATAGGAAGTTTAAGACTAGACCTTTAGTATTACCAAAGAAGTATAAATTTAGACAATCTACTACCTTTAGAGAAAATAATCCTAAGACTAAGAAAAATAGATTTAACCAAAGAAGATATTTTAAGAAAAATACTAGTAAGTATAAGAAGGTTCCTAATTATAGGAAAGAAAAAGATGCAGCTCAATCTAAGACTGTCCCCAAAGAATGTTGGACTTGCGGCAAAGAAGGACACTTTGCTAAAGACTGCCCTAATAAGAAAGATAAAGAAGGTATTAAAATTATTAATACAATATTAGACTATGCAGATCAAGAAGAATTAGATATCCTATACGCTATAGAAGTATCAGACATAGAAGATGATGATAATACTAGTATCTATAGTGCATATATAGACAGCGATTCAGAAGACTATAGTGATACTGATGAGTATGAAGACTCTCAGGATACCCTAGACTTACATATGATGCAGACTGATCAAGGCGATCTAGATGGCGATTATATAAACTTTGAAGACGCTTAGTATAAGTGTATATTAAGCCCTTTTTAAAGAAAAGATGGACAATTAGTAATCCTGAGTTACTAACCTATATACCTAGATGTTACTTTGATGAAAGACATTATTGCATGTTTGAAATGAAATGTTGCAAGAAAGACTTTAGATGTGTAGAATGTTTTGAGACTATACAAACATAATTATTTATGGTTTGTATTGTTTGTCAATTACACTATCATGAAGACTGTTGGAGAATTAGATTTAGAGCAATCTATACTAGCCAGTATGACGCTCAAATAGACTTAGATATTAAAACATATTATCAAGACATTGATAAAAATATAGCCAAAAGACTGCAAGAAACTGAAGATGTCAAAGGAAAAGGAATTTCCTATGATTTAGAAGAATACCATTCTGATAGTAGTTCAGAAGGCCGAATACCCTTAGATTTTATAGATAAACCTCAGAAAGGAATATCTATCTTAGAGAAGAACAATTTAGGAATTTCTACTAAACCACATGCTTGTTTTGTAGAATTATTTGTTCAACATAAAGATTATCCTAAAAGACTTTCAGCTTTCATAGATACAGGGTGCTCTAAGAGTATTTGTAAGGCTAATGCCTTCCCTGAAGACTACTTTTTAGAAAGTACTCAAGAAATCTATGGTAAAGTGGCTAATGGAGATCCATTTACCTTATATTTCCATACTATTCCTATTTATTTTAAATTAGGAAATAAGACCAACAAAACCGTTAATCATCGGTTTTGGATAATGGATCCTCGTCCTAGTTTCACAGGAAACATTATTTTAGGACAAGACTTTATTAGTAAATATCATCCTTATACTCAGTATAATGATAATATATTAATTAGTGATCAAGAGGAATTTAATATTAAAGCCCCTTTAATTGATCATAAGACTGCCTTTGACCTTATGCAGGTCAAACCAAATTATAGACCCCTTAAACATCAGAGTTCTTCAGCTGAGCATGGTGGACCTAGACCTACAACCCAACAAGAAGCCCTAGACATTACTAAACCCTTACAAAAAGAGTGTAAGTGTCCAGACCAAAAGTGTTATAAGCAAATGACGCTTATACAACAAGACATTTTAGATCATGCCCAACATACCTTATTACATGTTCAAGCCATATCCAAACAGAAGAAAATGGATATAGAAGTAGAAAAAGAGAAAATTAGGCAACTAGCTGAGCCTACTTTAGGAGAAAATCCCATCACTAAGTGGGATAAAGACCAAAGCTATTGTGAAATCATCCCTATTAACCCAGACGCCACTATTAATGGTGGAACCTATAAGAAAGGATACTCACAAGAAGATAGGGAAGAATTTAAGAAAGACATAGATGAAATGCTTAAGTTAGGAATTATTAGAGAAAGTAAAAGTAGACATAATAGCTTAGCCTTCTATGTTCAAAATGAATCTGAACATAAAAGAGGGAAAATACGAATGGTTATAGACTATAGACAATTAAATAAGAATTGTGAATTTGATTCTTATAAGATACCAGACAAGAATAATTTGATTAATTTAATCGAAGATAGAATTATATTCAGTAAGTTTGATTGCAAATCAGGCTTCTGGCAAATTAAGATGCATCCAGACAGTATTACTTGGACAGCCTTTAGTGTGCCCCAAGGAAAATACGAATGGCTTGTAATGCCATTTGGATACTTGAATGCTCCTCAAGTTTTCCAAAGAAGAATGGATAATATATTTAGACCTTATTCAGAATTTTGCCTTGTTTACATAGATGATATTCTTGTAGCAAGTAAGACTGAGATAGAGCATGTAGACCATCTTAAAAAGATTATCTTAGAATTAGATAAACATGGTATTGTTATTTCCGAAAGGAAAATGCAATTATTCCAGACTGAAATAGACTTTGTGGGAATGCATATTAATAAAGGAAAATTATCCTTAGCTGAACACATAACTAAAAAGATTCTTGAGTTTCCAGATCAACTCAAAGATAGAAAATAATTACAATCGTTTTTAGGATAGCTTAATTGTGCTGCAGACTTTATTAAAGATCTTGCTTCAAAAAGACAAAGTTTAACATCCAAATTAAAAGGAACGGACAAAACCAATCCCTTTTATTGGACTAAAGATGACTTTGAAGTAATAAGACAAATCAAAGATGCAGTCAAGAATATTCCTTTACTGGAACTGCCTAATGCACAAGACCAATTTATAGTAGAAATAGACGCCTCTGATAAACAATGGGGAGCAGTATACTTTGCCATTGATCATCAAACAAAAAAGAAGAAACTTTGTAGACATAGTTCTGGAACCTTTACAGACCCAGAAACAAGATACACTGCCCATGAAAAAGAAGTTTTAGCCATAGTAAGGGCAATAGAAAAATATATGTTGTTTCTTAGACCTAAACATTTTATTGTTTATACTAACTCTTCTTATGCAGTAAAATTCAGAGATTTAGACTTGTCCAAATCAAGGACTAATAGACTAATTAGATGGAAACAATTGCTTAATGGTTATGACTTCTCTGTTATACATATTAAGGGAAGTAAAAATACCATTCCAGACATTATATCAAGAGAGCCAATGTTTGCTAACACTAATATGATTTCATCTTTTATGTTGCAAACAGAAGACCTAGAAGACATGAGTTCCTCTGGAACGAATAGACTGAACAGGGAAGGCGTTGCAGATTATCTTAGACGCGTAAGACCAAATGCTGGTGTAACGCAAAGACCGACTCATATTCAAGACTCTCAAGAAAGACCAATCCTAGAAAACTTTGATGATATCTTAGTTCCTCCTGGAAAATCTAGACAAGAAATTATTTCTCAAAATAGACTCATTGGGAAGATGTATTTTCCCCAGTATAGACCCGATCAAAGATACCCAGACCTGATCAAATTTAGACGAGAATTTTCAGAAGACGAAAACACCCTTATAGATGCCATATGGTGGAACGTAAAGAATAGACTTTGGATCGAGTTCAAACAAAATTTTGTAGCTATTGCCAGATTTATGAGGACTCAAAGACTTGCAGTTACCCAACTCAGTGGTACTGCTATACCTAGACCTCAGACTCAAACCTATGCTCAGACTCTTGGAGAATCCTCCAAAGCTAAACCCACTGATAATTTTTGTTATCAGAAAAAGACCTTTAAGACTAAGATTGTTATACAATTTGGTCATAATAATCTTCCATTAACAGAAGACTATAAGAAAGAATCTAATAGCATTATTGAACATTTCAATATGTTATTATCTGAGACTAATGGAGATGCCTTAATAATGAAAGGTTTCTTCAAAGACGTTCCAAAGATTTATCTTGCTGGGAAAGCCGAAATTGCCCAGATAACCTTAGCAGACTATGGGTTCATCGGACTCATCCAAATTGAGACTATAGAAGACTCTCTTGCTCTTGGAAAAATAGTCCATGAGTATGTTAAAAAGGTAGAAGATTTCCTTCCTTTATTTGCTAGAATCTATCAGATTGCTCCAAGTTCCTGCGGAGGAATGAGAGTGGAAGGATTTAGACTTGTTAGATTTTCTAACTATACATTTGAAGATGTTAAGATCCTATCAGAAGACGAGATTAAAGATTTAATTATTGATAAGTCCAAGCTCCAGATTGCTCAAGCCATGGAGACAATTGAAATCATGGAGTTGTTAACAGGAGAAGACAGGTGGTACACTGCCTACCACAAAGAAGACCTGATAATCCAAGCTGATGAGCCATTCAATGGAAGGCTCAAGAAAGAATCCAAAGAAATGGTAGAGATAGCTTTGCCAGCCAGCCTTAGAACGGTAGGCCTTATTGATGAATTTTTCAATAATACCCTCCCAAACCAGGACAAGGCAGAAGAAGACACAAACACGACAAAGAAGGGCCCCTCAGTGGTGGATGAATTATTAAAGACGGAATAATCGTTTGCCTAGACCATGCTTTCCATAAAGTAAAAAGGACGCCTGCCCCACATGGGCCACCAAACTGTTGAAAAAGATGAAGGCTTTGTTTGATGCTCTTGCATTATTACAAAACGATAAGACCCATGATGAAGACTTAGCACGCCTTTCTTTTCATAAAGAAAGAGGTACCCCCAAATTATCAAAAGACGATAAAAGCTTGTAGACCCAGCTGATAAAGATTCTGAAGATAATGTTGCTTTAATAATTTTCTTTCAACCGGATTTCTTTTGGTAGCCGGTTACCAGTCATATTGTAAGTGCCCTTGTGCTGTAAAATGGAGCGTCCATTTGTGTTTTAAGATTTAGGAGTTAGAGAGTGAGAGATTGTTATACTTTTAGAGAGAGTATGCTTGTAGAGAGTAATATGTATATGAGTGAGTAAACCTCTCATAGTTAGGGGAGAGGGGAGAGTTGTATTTACTTATGCAATGCAATAAAAGTGTTTTCTTTTCCAGAAATCTCTTATGCTAAGTTGTTATTATTTTCTAAATTGTCTCCAACTTTCTGTTCATAGAGGACTATTGTGTGGAGCCTCTGGTGTAGCACACAAGGTGTTATACTGGTGAACCGCCGTCAGGTGCCGATTAGCCGTGAGTCGTTAGCCAGGTGGGCGTTAGGCGTGAAGACGTACAGGCAGGAAACGGGTCAACCGCCAAAGTAGTGGATTGAGGTGCGACACATAAAGAGAGAGTTGTAGGAGGCCGAGACCGGAGAAGAATAGTGACAAAACTGAAGAGACAAAGGGAAGAAGATAAAGATATTGCAGACCAGAAGGAAGGTATAAAATCGAACCAAACCCTTAACTATTTTACATATTATTGCCTTAAGAAGAATCTTATATGAGCTTACAAATCACTAAAGAATTTTTAGAATTTGTTAATCAAACAAGTTTAGACTTAACTAGAGAAATTCAAGACTGGACTCTTATAGACCCTAAAGATAAAGAACTTATAGAATCTGCTTTAGTATATGCAGGTGGTACTTTTAAATACATAGACCAGATCATTGAGTGGTTAGGAAGAGAAGTACCTAGAATAGAAATAATTAGAACAGGGATCCGAGATCTCTTTAGACAAAAACTAAGAACTGAAGATTTTGCAGAAGAACTATCAAGACCTGAAAAATATCAAGAATACACTAGGATACTTGAAGACAGTATAGACGTATTAAAATTTATTAGACGTAAAAGGTTAGCTAAAACAAAGGCTACTTTAATTAGAGCCGGAGGAATCCGTCATCTCCTTAAAAACGTAGAGACAGCTGCCCCTAGAACTTACCGTAGATTTTTGTCATCTTATGGTGATAATAATTTAGATGAATTTATAGATAACGATATAATTGATATTATTAATCAAATATATAAAAAAACTAGACAGATAAACCCACGATACCGTATAAGGTATTTAAGGATAGAATATTTTCCATCAAAACCTCTTCCAAATTCTAGACTTCCTGAAGAAATTATTTATATAGATAATCCTCGCTATTCAGAACTTCAATACGATAGTGACGGAAGAAGCCTGAGAAGTAGCAGTAGCAGTAGTCCTGAAACTTCTACAATTAGACTTCCAGATTAATTAAGTTTTAAAATAAGCTTAAAAGACTTTAGAAATCATTGGGGTAGAAAATTCTATTTCCTAAAACTTTAGAAAAAGACGAAAATATATAAAGACAAAGGTGGTCACTAGGTAAATTTTGGACTATAGCTAGTCCGCATACTTGGTCCGCACTAGATCCACTCTCTCTCTCTCTCTCTCTCTCTCTCTCTCTCTCTCTATATATATATATATATATATATATATATATATATATATATATATATATATATATATATATATATATATATATATATATATATATACTACTATCAGATTACACATGAATTTCTACCCAATTTAGAAATAAGAACAATGGTTTACAAAAAACTATGTTTATACCCTTTAAATCCCCAAACGAATTTTAAATTACTCACATCACATAAATATGAATCGAAAATTAAATTAAATGCTACAGCAAGTTAACCACTTGCCTTATGATTCTGTGATAACCCGCTCACCAAAATAAGGAGTGGCCAGCCCGATACCTCAATGATAATGGTAATCATAGATGGATCATTCTCAGCATCACAATAATACAATAAGTATACGGGACAACCACCCTATATTTCAGAAAAATGGGTTGCCAAAAATTTTGTTTTATAAGTTAAGGAAAGAATTTAAACAACCCAATTTAAAAAGAAAGTGGAAACCCAAAAGAACTTATATTACATCCACATCAAGTATACAATAAGGGGACCGAATATGCTATCGGTCAACAGTCACTACAATATAATACAACAGTTTATTTTAAGTTACATGATACATTACAATAAGCAAATACTATAGCTTGGGCCACACGCCCGAGTAAATGTCCCAATCTTAACTAAAGTACAAAAATGAAGGCGTCTATATTAAAATATCCCGTAATATCCGCAAAGTATCACGGCTCCCTAAAAACACCGGAATAAGAAAGTCAGTACGGGCGTCCTTGCGACGGAGCACCTGAGCGGATACAAGATTCATGCACAACAAGAAATATGAACGGGTCAGGGCCCGGTTTTATATGATCACCAGATGAATTAAGAGTATGAAATTTATGAACAGTAAATCATGATTGATAGTAATAAGAATCTACCTACATAATTCAATGCATAAACTAAAAAAAATAAATGATCATAAGTTTAATTTAGATATGCAAGAGGGTATGAATAATTAACATTAATTAAAAACTTTCATCATTTACATTGATTCATTTCATCGTTTCGTTCCTTATCAGGAAACATAATCACAATTAAATGCTCTTTGTGGCATTTATCATAAATCAAGTCCAACTTGAATAAGAATAGTTATATTCATATACATATAACGATTCTAAGACCGCCCTTCTGGGTTTCCCCACTGTGCGCGACCCTAAATGACCATCATCTTCCAGGGCCTATCAACCAAGACAACCAGGGCACCTACAACGCAAGACATCGGGAAGCGTCCATATGCATGCGAGTGAGTCATAACCACACCCGGAATTACCTCACTAGCGCAGAAGAAACATATAATAAACGCTCATATGGCCTAGACCTATATTCACCCTGCATTCATTAGCCAGGGGACTTCACCTCACGCGCGAACTTCCCTTATGATGGCATTTAGAGAGGTGTGTTTAAGTAAATTATCATTTACCATATTCATGATTAAGTAAATTATCATTTACCATTTTGATAAGTACATCGCATTTTATCCGGAGCCATACATAATTCATGTCATCATTTTAACCTCAATGAATGAATAAATTCTCAATTTATTCTCCCAACATTCTTTCGTGGTGCTATTATAAACCATCAAGACTATCATATCTCAATTGAACTTCTAAAGTCTCCCAATACGACCTTACAACTCCTAGACTCATAATCGTTAACTAAAGGAAAAGGATGCCCTAACATCAATTTGTATACCCCCGTAAATAACCCCCACATAAACCATTTCTAATGTAGGGTAATTAACTAAGTCATCTAGGACTCTAGGACTCTAAGTTTACCTCATACAAGAAGGTTCCTAAGTCTTAAGCCTAAAGAAAAAGGATTGGAATTGAGTTAGAAAAATAGCTCAAAACTGCAGGATTTCCGAATCGATTCGCCCTGGCCGAATCGATTCGAATAGCTAAACCTGACTTTCTACATAATTGTCGAATAGATTCGGACAGGCCGAATCGATTCGGTCCACTCAGACCGGTAAGCTGTCCCTATAGCGAATCGATTCGCTAGGGGTGAATCGATTCGCCCGGCCCAAAAATTCTACTTTTGGCTATGGAGTTTTGTACTCCAAATTCTCCCAACTCATTTCTACCCAAACCAAGATCATTTATGGCAACCAACTAATCATAAATGCATATAACAACTATGATTTACACCAATAAATATCTAAATCAACTTTCAAGGATTCAAAACCTACAAATCCATTTAAAGCCCTAAAATTGTTAAACCAAAATCAATCCACAACAATCAATACAAATTCTTCATCTTAGATCACATATTAGCAAGTAGAAAACTTGCCTTGAGGTAGAAATCTCAGATTTTCTTGTAGTAGCAACAACCTCCAATATTTAATCTTCAATCTCTCTCTTTTCTCCACAACTCTCTTCTTCTCTCTTTCTCTCTAGGTTAGTAAATACACTTGAGAGAAATAAATGAAATGCAAGACTTAAATCGTGGCTTTCTCCTTAATTCCCAACTTAAATGGTTAATACCACATTAAAATGACTCGCAACTACACATTTACGTTAAAATCAATCAAAAGTGCCCGAAACATAAAAATACATTATGGCACTCATTTTGACTATCTCGCACATTTTAGGACTAACTACGCCCTCTAAACTGACATCCGACAATTTTATAAATTATTTCAAGTTCCGACTTCATTTAAACCATAAATGTCATTTAAAACATATGACACTATAAAACGCAACATGATGATATTTACATACACATACAGTAAATATACAACAATCTAGTAAATATTAACTATCAACTTATTCAATTAATATCTACTCCAGTTTCCAACATTTTATATAATTACTTCACACAATAAATTAATATAAAATAAGTTCTCAAAAGCGAGGGTTGTTACATACTCCCCCCCCCCCCCCTTATGAGGGAATTTTGCCCTCAAAATTCAGGCGTCCCTTGTATAAAGAGATGCGGATATTTTTACCGCATATCATCCTCGCGCTCCCACGTTGATTCCTTGGCGTTGGGATAACCCCATTGAACTCGCACCAAGGGCACCACTCGCGATCTCAATTTACGCTCTACGTGCTCTAAGATTGCAACTGGTTGTTCTTTATACGAAATATTGGGTTGCAAATCAATATCTTCCAAAGGAATATGCCAAAGGGCTCCTTCACACCTCTTATACTTCTTCAAAGAGGAAACATGAAACACATCATTTTATATAATTTTATGCAAATATTATATATAATTGAATAAGTTGAAAGTTAATTTTATGCAACTTAACTTTCAACTTATTCAATTAATATCTACTCCAGTTTCCAACATTTTATATAATTACTTCACACAGTAAATTAATATAAAATAAGTTCTCAAAAGCGAGGGTTGTTACAAATTCGTATGGTCTGATTTACGGTTGTGAATTCCTAAGGTTGAAGACGAATTCCTTTCTTTTTGGCTCTTTCCTTTGTCCCCCAATTTGCCTGTAGCTGTCTCTTAGGGTTTCCTCTCCCACTAAGTATTTTCTAAACTCTAATCAGCTGTTCTCTTTTTCCTCATAATTGTTTAATTAGGCTAATTCCCATTTTTCGCCTAATGGGCCAAGCCCAAGTGACCCAAATGCCCGTGTGGGCCCGACTACGCCTAAAAATATCCCGTGACCCGTTTACTATCCCCGGGTACACTTTTCCTACTATCTCGGACCATCCGGACTCAATCATACACTCAAAATTGGCATCCAAATTAATTTATAAAAATCCTTATCTCACACCCAAATTAGTCTATACTGACTACCAGCTGATATAAGTACATACCCCGTCATTAATACCCGAAATGACGTAAACAAATTATTACTATTCACTTAGTAAATAAATTTCCCTAAATATTAACCATTCACTTCCCGATTAATATTTAAATATATTTTTCCATACTTAATTCAATTAAAATTACGACACACAAGTAATTTTAAATTCCCGAATTAATTAATTATTAAATACACAAAAATACGAGGTGTTACAGTAAATATATTTATTTATTATTTCATATATTTATGGCTTTAGTTTCCATGGAACATTTCTAGCACCATCTTATTTTTTTCCTTTTTTTATAACATTGGGCACTACTACTTATTAGACTTATATATTGTTAATATTTAGCCTAAGCTTTGAAAATATATAGAAACATACCTAAAATGAGTTTTCTTATAAACATACCTAAAATGATAAATATATTGACTGTTGGTAAATTAAGACTTTAAAGGACGAGGAAGTGGGTAAAAAATTTATTTGAACAATACTAAGTTTAACTGCAAATTCCTTTTGTCATCTTGCCATAATAGTTTTGGATCAACGTGCTAAAAGTCTACTAAACTTGTAATATTGTGAGATTTTAAATCTGTTAAACATTTTAACTTTCGAATGCAAGTGTATATCGTTTTACCAAATGTAAATTTATTAGTCTACTATTACTTTATTCTTTCATTATAATAAGTTTTTCCTTTCGTAGAATATAATGGTCGAATTGCACCATAGCAATCCTGAAATGACAGAGGCATAAGTCTGTGAGCAAGTCCTTGGAAACATGTCGGGGTATGTTATAGGATTTGGTTTTAGCCCCCGACCCGATACATTTGGATCACGGTACAGGGAAAATAATAATGCGGAGAATGAGGCTCTAAAGTCTGAAGTATCTTGTTTGAATGACATTGTGGAGAGTCAATGTGCAATGATTCAGAAGTTTATGGCTTTTCAGGCATGGGCGGCTCATATTGGACCAATGGATGGATCTTCTTAGCTTAGGAATTTTATTCCCTTAAAGAACCTCTTTTAGTTTTTATTAGTTTACTTTTGTGTTATCAAGTAGACCAAGATTTTACTTTAATTAGAGTTGAATATTTTCTCTCTCTTTTAATATGCTCTCATTTACTAACATGATTTGACATAGAGATGAATTGATTATTATTGTTATTTTATGATAAATCCATTAACTACATTTATGTATTAAATTAATTTTAACATATACATAATCTTCCACGTTGAAATAATCATAGTTTTAATTTAATTTAATTTTCATTTACGGCGACGTAATTTGAAAAGAATTTATGAATAAAATGTACTTTTAGCGACTGATAAGTTCGTCCTAATGAGTGATGAATCATATTCATCGCTATCTCATCAAAAGAACCAGCTTTAGCGATGAACAAATTACAAATAACGATGAATATATTTGTCGAAAAAGGTCAAATTAAGTGATTGAAATGATTTAGTGATAATTTTCATATATTTATAATGATGAATTAACACGTCGCAAAATATCATTTGCGACGAATGAATTCATCGTAACAAACCAGTATTGTGCGATGAATCCTCTTCATTACAAAAAATATTGTGCGATGAAACATATTCATCGCTATCTCATCAAAAGAACCAGCTTTAGCAATGAATAGCGTCGAATATATTTGTCAAAAAAGGTCAAATCAAGTGATTGCAATGATTTAACGATGATATTCTTATATTTATAACGATGAATTGACACATCGCAAAATATTATTTGCGACGCAGCTACATTTCATCGTAGTAGAACTGTAGCGACCAGCTTTTTGCGACGAAAATTACGACGAATGTAGTGCGTCACGAAAAGACATTTGCGATGAACTAAAAGCAAAGGTAATGCATTTAATACGTCACAAAACACTATCTTCCTTGTAGTGTGATTTTTTTTCTAAATTAACGTATGGAAGTATCTAAATTAACATGGGTATTTGCGTACCAAAAGATATGAGAATTTTCTTCCAATTTCATAAGGCAAATAATAAAACTACTTTAGAAAAACAAACCTAATTATCTAAATAATTAGTTTTTATAATTATGAAAAAATTCACGTCATCATTTAGAATAACATCCCCTAAATGGGAGAAGTATAAAGAATTCTCTAATTAGAAGTGTAGCATTTATCCTATCTTCTTCCTCATCAACGTTGTTTCTTGACTTCATATTTGATTATTCTTCAAATGCTCTCAATTTAAATGCCCATGTGTTTAGTTATGATTTTTCGGGTGAGAGACTCTGAGAAAAATACGTTAGGGTGTTTTAGGCTTGCTTTTTAGAGAAAGGTTACTAAGGTAAAGTATAATTATAAAACATCATTTAAATAAGCGTAAGGTGGAAAACTCTACGCACACCCCTGCTGTAACGGTTAAAATATCTCGTTATAATGGCTTCCCCACTATAGAGATCCTGTCAACCCGTTATAGCAGCCCTCTATAGTAGCCTAAACTCGAGCTAAAATGCATTTCTCCATTAATTTCTAATTAAATTTCAGTTTAGTTGTTTTCAACTCAAGCCAACTCACCCACAACTATTACCAACGTAATTATATTAATAAAACTACTCAACTTGCTCCCAAATTTCCCCAAAACTCTTGAGTTTCCTTTTAATCCTAGCCCATAACTTATTCTAGACCAACCAATAATTAAAGTCCAATTTCATTTCTAAGTAAGTTTCAATAATCATAGTTGAATTATTTTATTTAAATTTCAAATTAATTTCTCAATTAGTCCAATTAGGAAAAATAATAATTATTCGTTCTATTGACCAATTTACCAATTTCTTATCCACTATAATTCCAACTAAATTTCATTTCAATTACTTACCAAAAATAAGGGTTATTATACCATAGTCACATGTTAGCACCCTCTCCGCTAAAAGTTGAAGCCTTTACAATTGTAAAATTTCGCATTGTTGCTTGTGATCTAAATTATCGTGTCATAGTGGAGAGTGATAACACTTTAATTTTTCGTTGAGATCGACGTAGTGTGTTTCCGCGTGGGAAACTGTGTTAATTTTTCCTACTATTTTGACTTTACCACCCATTTATTTTTTATAACTAAACTTTACCCACCATTTTGTTTTATTTAAACTTAACAGTTTTTTTTCAGTATATCCCTCAATTGTTAGTTATGTGATTGTCACATGTAATATCTTTACGTGTATATGCGCATGTATATGCGAGTGCACACACACACACACACACACACACACACACACATATATATATATATATATATATATATATATATATATATATATATAGAGAGAGAGAGAGAGAGAGAGAGAGAGAGAGAGAGAGGGAGGGGAGGGGGGGAGAGAAATAAAGGGAGAATAGCTCACGTAACTACCACGTTTGCAGTCCATCTTTGCGATCTTAATAACCAAAGCCAAAATGGCACTCCATCTTTGTCATGGGCTTAATTGTGTTAAAAAAAATATTTTGACTTTACCATCCATTTAGTTTTTATAATTAGACTTTATCCACCATTTTGTTTTATTTAAATTTATTACTCTTTTCTTACAGTCTGTCCATAAGTCGTTAGGAATGTGACTACCACATGCAATTTTTTTACACGCGTGCGCACGCACACACACACACACACACACACACACATATATATATATATATATATATATAGAGAGAGAGAGAGAGAGAGAGAGAGAGAGAAAGGAGGGTCTCCTACATCACACCATACCTTACACCTAGACCTGTCAAAAAACACGATAACCCGTTAACACGACACGACCCGACACGAAATTATAAGTTAATGGGTTTACCCTTATTGGGTTTGGGTCATTAACGGGTTGACACGGTAGACCCGTTAACACTAACGGTTCGGGTTTGGAAATTTACCTGTACCCGTTTTAACCCGTTTCTACCCGTTAACACTAACGGGTAATATAGGGTCACCCAACCCATACCCAATAACAATAACCATTAAAACCCATTATTTCTAAATCTTTAAAGACTAAAAGGTGCTATAGGGTCACCCAATCTATACCCAATAAGAATTACAATTAAAACCCATTATTATTAAACTATTGAAGACTAACGGGTATTATAGGGTCACCCAACCCGTTACCCATTTCGACCCAAAATGATTCGTTAATATTAACGGATGTTAACGGTTTGGGTCGTGTACCCGTTAATATTAACGGGTCGTGTTTGGGTATTGTAATTAGACCCGTTAGGCTTAACGGGTCGTGTATGGGTTAGGCTGTTTTGACCCGTAACCCGTAACCCGTACACGACCCAAACCGACCCATTGACAGGTCTACTTACACCAGTAACTAGGCCCTAAGAAACCTTTTTTTCAAAATTTGATTTTTCTATTGAAATTAACCTTTCAATCAACATATGTTCAAAAAATTAGGTCAAATATGTTTTCTAACTATTTTTAAAAAATTCACAAAATTCTGCTGGCGCAGACCCTTATAAATAAGGTATTTTCAATAGTTTTTTGTTTGATTTTTTAAAAATTGCTAGAAATAGTATTTTGACCTAATTTTTGAACATGTGTTGATTGGAAGGATAGCTGCACATGTAAAAGACAAAAAAATGAAAAACAAAAACAAATTACGACCTATAATTAGGTGTGTTGTATGAGTGATGTAAGAAGCATGATGTATAGGACCCTTGCTCTTGAAAGAGAGAATGGCTCACGTAAATGCCACGCCTGCGATCCATCTTTGCGATCTTAGTGACCAAAGCCAAAGCGACAATCCATCTTTACCGTTAGGTTTAGTAGTATTAATATTTTTTGTATTTTGACTTTACCACCCATCTATTTTTTATAATTACACTTTACCCATAATTTTGTTTTATTTAGACTTACCACTCTTTTTTGACGGTTTGTCCATCAGCCTTTAGGCATGTGATTATTACATGCAGATTTTTTACACGTATACATGTGTGTGTGTGCACACTTGAATATATATATATATATATATATATATATATATATATATATAATGTCTCGGGTGCATACCAAACATGTGGACTATCTTTGCAGTCTTATTGACCAAAGACAAAACAGCACTATAAGAAAAGAACAGTAATGTAACACCTCATAATTTTGAGTAATTTATTTTAGCGGTTAAATTGCATATGGGACGTAATTTGATATAAATGGAAAATAATTTGAAATCAGTAGATATTAATTTGTGAGAATAAGATTAATATATATGTGATAAATTTACTAGCGTGTTTAAGTAAATTGTAGTACGTCGTATGTGAGTAAAAACGACGAGAATTGACGATATTGTAACCGAGGCATTTGTGCGGGCTATTTTTTTAGGATGCCGTAGGATAATTATGTTTAGTGTAATTTCGAGTGCATGGTTGATTCGAAATAGGTTAAAATGGTCAGAATTGTATACCCGAGAGTAGTAATTGGGTTCCGGGGGCTTTTTAGACTAACCCAGGCTAGCGTAAGGGTATTTGGGTCATTTTAATGTGGGTTAATAACCTAATTTTGGGATTAGTAAATTAAAATATAAGGGTTATAACTATAAGGCAGCCATAACATTTTTTTTAAACCCTAAGAGAGAATGAAAAGAGGAGGAAGAAGAGAAATCAAAGGAGAAAGCTAGAATCGACTAAATTGGGAGGAGATTAAAGGATCCTAACATCAAATCAGCACACATAAGAAAGAGATCAGACCCTACGAATAAAATAGGGAAAGTAATTAATTTGATTTAAATCAAATTGAGGTGTATTCATGTTCATATCGTGGTAGGTTTAGAATAAAAAAAATGGGAATGGTTATCACATGTAAATGGGGGTTTTGAGAAAATTGATATCATGTGTAGTTTAGATGATCAATTAATGAAGTAAATCCATTTATAATTGTTGAAATTATATTGTATTTTGAAATTTGAGTTTTAAGACAGAATCTTGTTGGGTTGTTGATTGAAGAACATTAATAACGAATAACTTAGGATTTAATTTATGAACATAAGATGGCAATCTGCCATAATTTTTTACGTTAATTTAAACTTACACCATTTTAATTGTACTTAGAATTAGATTGCGTGCCATAGATTTATCAAAAATTTTAGGTCTTATCTTTTCAATAAGATTTGAATAAGCTCATTTGGAGTTCTGTAGAGGGAGAAATCGCAATTTTACTACAGGTTGCGTAATCTGCCAGCATATCAATTTGCCAGAATTTTTGACATGTTTTAAAACACATGTCATTTTAATTGTACTTAGAATTAGATTGATTTCCACAGATATAGGTAAAGTTCTGTGTCTTAGCTTTCCAATGATCTCTGAATGAGGTCATTTGGACTTCGGTAGAGGGAGAAATCGTAATTTTACTATAGGGTGTTTAATTTGCCAGAAAATTTACAGCCCGATTCGGTTGCTTAGAAAATGGAAATTTTCTTAGTTTAGGTGTAAAACTTTAAATAAATAATTGTAACCATAATTTGAGTAGTTTTGGATTATCGATCGATTGATGAAAGCTGATTTTTGGACAATTTTGGGGTTTGGTTATTGGATAAATTTCGGAGAGTTTCAAATGAAATTTATAAGCCCTAAAGGTCAAAGAGAGTTTAGTGGAGTGATATAAAGAGATTTTATCGCCTAGGGGTGAATGGGTAATTACATTTGAATTAGAAATCGTTATAGAGATAGTTGACGATAAAGTTTAAATATATCTATTGGATGAGTTAAATTCGAGAATAAATAAACGGGCTGGTTGGGGTAAGTGTGGGTGTTTTATAGCAGTGATGTTACTTGATAAACTTGAATGATTATATGACGGGATGATTGGGTAAGTCCGAGCATTTTAGCAGGGTGATGCTATTGTATTTTCATTAGAGGATGAGAATTTAATTAGCTAAGAGTTCTGAGATAGACTCAGGATATGTAAACTAGTGCTTTCAGCGAAATAACGTGTTAGTCGGGTTTTGTGATTTAATTTATATATATGGGTATAAAGACAATATATATACAATTAAGAATAATATTTGTGTGTATGATATTTATATGAAATATGCATATCCTAGCCGTAATTCTATCGGGGAGGTTGTGTGCCGTGGGAGGTCACTCTAGCGAATCCCAGCAGAGCTAGTACCATTCACCAAGGTCATAGGTGTTGTGTAAGATCGTATAATATAGGGTTAGAGTATCATGGAATAGTGTGGGGTGGTTATGACCGCGGATTTAAGGTTGTGACCGCCTTCAATGTCCGTTTGTGATTTTTGGGTCCGGTGGTGAGATCCTATCCCAGTCGCCCTGAATGTGGCGGACATTCCTTGAGCACGATAGCATGATAGTGAGCTCGCTTTCATAATGTGGAGGACATTCAAAAATTCTGGTTGCATATATTACAAGTATATCTGTATATAGTGTCTTACTGTGACATGTCTTCTGAACGTATATAATAGTGTAGTAAATTATATACAGACTTAATACGTTAATGATGAATGTGAATAAATAGCTGGAGCAAAGTTATATGTTGATTAATAATTTAATAAGCTAATGAGAGATATAGATAATTAAGAAATGAAAGCTAGACAATACTCGATTGAGGGTAGTATGCTAGTGATATTTGAAATAAGACTAATGTAACTAGGTGGGTTAAGATGTAAGCGCTAGGTGCGCACAATAGTTGGGAGGTGAGGGGTAATATCATGAGAGTGCAACATCGGCTTAAATATGAAAAATTTAACAACATTAATATTTACTGTATCTTAATTACTTATTATATATTTTTAAAAGGTTTTGGGCTTTGACCCTTTTCAATTCTATTTTCAAAAAATTTAGGTGTCCAGCTACAGGGACGCCAAGGATGATCGTTCTTTTCGGGTACACATAGCTGCTACTGATGTGGAAGCTTGCAAGATTCTTGAGTAAATGATTTCATTCTTGATATTCTAGATTAGGTTCTCTATTCTAGTATCGTTGGGCATGTTACCCCTTTTATTCAAACTTATATTTTCAAACTTTTTAGTTGGTTGGATTTATTATATTGGCTTCTTATCTGATGGTTTATTCGAAATCCTTAATTATTTATCTCAGTTTTATACTTTACCTGGTGTTTCATTTATATTGTCACTGTGTATGGGTTTTTTTGGCGTTGGTTAATCTTGTTATATGTTAATGAAAGATAAAATTTGACATTGTTTGTTAAAGTAATTAAGTGGTAAGTAATTAATTATGTTTTTACATTAATGCTAAGAATGAGTCATATGAGACCAATGTTTTATTTTGATAGAGGACTGGACACCTGTTATTTTAATAAGCGGGGTGTCACATATGGTATCAGAGCATCAAGTTCTAGTGTCCTTAGGATCTGTGTGTCTTTTTACATTTCATCGTAGCATTCTTTTATATAGAGCTTATTGTAGGATTATTGCATTCCTCTTATGTACATGCATCTACGTTCTTCTGCTGATTATTTTATATTTGATTG
The DNA here is from genome assembly GCA_949130495.1 of Sambucus nigra. Taxonomy (NCBI): domain Eukaryota; kingdom Viridiplantae; phylum Streptophyta; class Magnoliopsida; order Dipsacales; family Adoxaceae; genus Sambucus; species Sambucus nigra. Next base: position 459,833,282 of record OX422222.1, on the reverse strand, counting down.
TGAGATTAAACAAACTTCAATATCATTTAAGATGCCGTCAAAGAGAACCTGTCAGATAAGAGCAAATGTTGGGAAGGTAAGTGGGAATGGTGCCAGTGGAGCACAACGACAACAGGATCATGATTCTCGACAGGGGGATACGGCTAAGAGATTTAGATCAGGAGGCTTCAAATCAGAGAGTGAAGGGTTCAAATAGGGTCCTCATTTGCAGCAGAAGCAACAACATCCCTTTTCTTAGGGCCGCCAGGGCCAAGGGAATTGCGTGGAAGGCTGGTAGGGCCAGGACCAAAGGCAAAAAGGTTTTCTGGCAGTTGTTTCAGTTGTGTAGAGACGGGCCAAATGAAAAAGGATTGCCCAAACGAGGCAGGGGTGACTACAAGATTTTATTCTAGAGGTACAACCATTATAGTAAATCGTTGGTCAGTTCCGACGCGAGGATCACGTTCAGGAACCCGTCGGCCAGGTAAGGCAGTTGGCAAATAAAGGTAAAATTCTTGTTTTATCCTCATGAGTATAGAATAAGTTTCTAGTCACATGGGTGCATTATAATATATGATTATTAATGCTAAAATTCGCGTGTGAGTTGGGTTTAATGAGTGTGTTGGCAGTTTCAGCCTTATTATGAATATACTTATCGTTGTGTAGCGGGGCACTTCGGTGCCACCTGCAGGGGAGTGGGTGTGGACACTAGGAGAATGTTTATATCGTGTGTTAGTTTTTCTCCTTTTGAGAGTTATAAGAATAGATTATTATCCTGAGTAGTAACTAGTTAACGAGGGTTTGAGTAGTATTGGACTTTTATAATAAGATTATCATATTCGTTATATATGGGTAGGATCAATTGTTTTGCGAGGTAATACCTGAAAGAGGGTCGAGCCTGTATATATTATATTGTATAGGATACTTAGAAGAGTCTAGTTGTCTCGTTACAATTGTTCCCGGTGTGTAGGGACTTTTACTGATGTGATTCAGGATATATTGGGTTTACTGTCGAGCGAAGAGATTTAGCTTTTTATTGATTTAGAACAAGAGACTTAGTGATAGTGAGACCATCATGTTGTATAACTCCTTTAGTGATGCGTGAGTGGGAAATTGGACTTGCACGTCTAGGGATAGGATTTTGGATATCCTGGTTATGTGCTTTGGGCCTACGGATCTTGATGACCAACAATGCTAGGTAGTAATGTATTGGGGGGTTCCTTGTTTGAATTTCATTTGTGAGAAGTCTCATGCATGAACCTTAGTGAGAGTCGAGAGTTGAGAGATGTGTAGTTGTAACACCCCAGTCTTTTACCACTAATATTGTCCCCACTTTAACCACCACACCCAGCGATATGGGATTTTATTAGCTCTATATCCACAAACTGGTGTTAGTGGGGTTTGAACCCCTGACATGTATATCATCAATCACATGCCTTACCAGTGGAGCTAAAAGGCCTCGGTGTTAGAAGAGTGAAAATCTACATATATGAACCATTACTTTCCCTCACCCGGGTGATGTGGGATGTAACTCTCTGGTTACCAAATCAACCATAGCCCAGTATGCTACGATAAAAATAAAATAAGAAAATGGGGGTTAATACAGTTGGTATCACAGGCCAACTGGGCTATGGTTGATTTGGTAACTAGAGAGTTACATCCCACATTTCCTGTGTATGGGAAAGTAATGGTTCATATATGTAGATTTGCTCTCTTCTAACACCGAGTCCTTTTAGCTCCACTGGTAAGGCATGCAATTGATGATATACATGTCTGGGGTTTGAACACCACTGACACTAGTTTGTCGATATGGAGCTAATAAAACCCCATACCACTGGGTGCGGTAGTTAAAGTGGGGATAATATTGGTGGCAAAAGAGTGGGGTGTTACAGAATGATATCAGAGCCAGTACCCAGCCTGAATAAGTGTGCCAACATGTTGGGTGATGGTTGATTTCATCCCAACGAGGATGTTGGGCTCCCTAAGGGGGTGAATTGTAACATATTGGGCTATGGTTGATTTGGTAACCAGAGAGTTACATCCCACATCCTTTGGGTGAGGGAAAGTAATGGTTCATATATGTAGATTTGCACTCTTCTAACACCAAGGCCTTTTAGCTCCACTAAGAAGGAGTGTGATTTTTGATATACATGTTAGCGATTCGAACCCCATTGACACCAGTTTGTGGATATAGAGATAATAAAACCCCATACCGTTGGGTGTCGTGGTTAAAGTGGGGACAATATTGGTGGTAAAAGAGTGGGGTGTTACAGTGGTCGTTAGGGCGCATGGAGTTAATACTTTAGTTGTTGCACGTGTATGTGAATAAAAACTGTAAGTTGATAGTTATTTGATGATTTAAGGCCAGTGGAACCGAGTGGTATTTATTCAGATAGGCACGGGATATAGGGTGTATGGGCACCCTAATTAGTTGGATTTTTTCCAGTATCGTCCGCGACGAGAGGACGTGGAAATGTATGGGTTGAACATATGCGTATCGGTAAGTTAGCAATAGAATTTGAAAAAGAATGGGTGACCAAGGTGAAAGGGTAAGCAAAATAGTGGGTATTTTTATGTAAGGAGACTAAAGCGGACTAGTCACTAGGTTGAATGGTAGTGTATAGACCGATGTGCTGAAAAGTACCATTGGTGGAGGCATAGTGAGAACATCATAATGGTTTCAACATTGGAAAGATATGAATGTTGAACGAGAAAGTATACGAAGACATTAGTACCAGACTTATCCGAATTTTGAGGACGAAATTCCTTTATAAGGGGGAAGTATGTAATACCCTCATAATTTTGAGTAATTTATTTTAGCAGTTAACTTGCGTGTGTGACGTAATTTAATATAAATGGTAAATAATGTGAAATTAGTAAATATTAATTTGTGAGAATAAAAGAAATACATATGTGGTAAATTTACTAGAATGTTTAAGTAAATTTAATTAAGTCAATTGTAGTACGTCGTATGTGAGTAGAAACGATAAAAATTGAAGGTATCGCAACCGGGGCATTTCTGCGGGCTATTTTTTGGGGATAAAATAGGATAATTATGTTTAGTGACTTAGTTGGTGACTTCGAGTGCACGTTTGATCTGGAATAGGTTGAAATAGTTAGAATTATATACATGGGGGTAGTAATTGGGTTACTAGGGCTTTTTAGACTAGCTCGGGCTAGTGTAAGGGTATTGTAACAACCCTCACTTTTGAGAGCCTATTTTATATTTATTTACTATGTTTAGTAATTAATTATAAAATGATGGAAGTAGAGTAAATATTAATTTAGTATGAAAAAAGGTTAATATTTACTGAAATGTTGTGTGATTACCTGATGAGTAGGTAAAAATATCCATGTTGTGATTTATGGTGTCATAAGATATAAAATGACATTTTGGTTTAATAAGAAATAGGAATTTAAAATGAGTTATAAAATTCCCAAATGATAATTTGGAGGGTGCGGTCAGTCCCGGTAGGTGCGAGACAGTCAAAATAAGTGCCATATTATATTTTGGAATTTCAGACACTTTTGACTGGTTATGGCTTAAATGTGTAGTTGCGATTTATTTTATCGCGTATTAGTCATTTAAGTGGGGCATTTTAAGACTTATGGCCCGATTTAGTCTTGCTAAAACTCACTATTCCCCTTAAGACTAAATTGTTAACTATGAGAGAGAGGAAGAGAACTTTGGGAGAAATTGAGAGATTTGGAGATTCAAGCTTGGATTAATTCTTTCATCTTCATCAAAATCTGATCCTTGCAAGTTTGAGGCAAGTAATCTACTTACAATTATGTGATTTAAGGAGAATAATCAGTATTGATATTTATGATATTATTGTGTTTAATCATTTTAGGGTTTTGTTAGATTAATTGGGTATTAACCCTTAGAAATGGATTTAGATGATACATATGGTAATTGATGGTAGTTAGATGCATTTGGGGTGTATTAGTTCCCTTAAATGATCTTGGTTGGGTTGGTTTTGATTTAAGGAGAAATTTGGAGTTTAGAACTCCATAGCCAAAACTTGGCAAATTTGCAGAATCGAATCGATTCGGCCTGGCCGAATCGATTCGCCTTGAGGCAGTTTCCAATCCCCAGTCGACTGAATCGATTCGTCTCGTCCGAATCGATTCGGCAATTATGCAGATTCCCCATTTTCCTGGCCGAATCGATTCGGCTAGGCAGAATCGATTCGAAAATCCTGCATTTTTCTTTTGTTTTCCTTTTCAAATTTCAACCTTTTTCTTTAGGGTTAGGACCTAGGAACCTTCTTCAAGGAAGTAAACTTAGAGTCCTAGAGTAGTTATTGAGTTTGGTCGCTACCCTAGACTAGAAATGGGTTCATCTGGGGTTTATTTCGAGGAGGTTTAAAGTAATGTTAAGGCATTACTTCTTTTATTAAAACTGTTAGAAGTTAGGAAGTTAAATGCCCTAACTTGGAGACTTAAGGGATTATCAAAGTTATATGAACTTTGGGGATTTGTAGGATCATAATGATCATTTGGATATTTAGTTGGGACTTGTAATTTGAGGAATATCGAAGATAATATTCAACGGGAATAGGTTCGAATAAAATGAACCCAAATTGTCTAAAGATGATAGTTTCAACTAAAATGAACCCAAACTATGTTAATGATGATTGGTTCAAATAAAATGAACCCAGTTGTTTAATGATGATAGGTTCGAATAAAAAGAACCAAACACATGGATATTGGAAATGGAAATTTGTAACGGTAATTAAAAATGAAAATGAGATAAAATATGGTAAATGTTAATTTACTTAAACACACCTCTCTAAATGACATCATAAGGGAAGTTCGCGCGCTTGGTGATGCCCCCTGGCTAATGAATGCAGGGAGGATATAGTCCTAGGCCATATGCGGGGTTTTTATATGGTTTTCTGCGCTGGTTAGGGGATTTCGGGTGCGGTCCTGACTTTCTCGCAGGCATATGACCGCTTCTCGATGTTGCGTTATGATCCCAGGTTGTCTTGTATAGATAGGCTCTGGAAGATGATGGTCATTTAGGGGCGCGCCCAGTGGGGAAACTCGGAGGGGCGGTCTTAGAATCGTTGTATGTATGAGAATATAACTTTTCTGCATCAAGTGGGACTTGATGGGTATATGCCATAAAGAGCAAGGATATGTGCCATAAAGAGCACTTGATATTAATGGTATTCCTATTAAGGAATGGAAAGATGAAATGATAAGAAAATTTACTATGAAAGTTAATAAATGGTTTTATTCCTATTAAGGAATATAAAAGATAATGGTAATTGGATAAATGAGGAAAGGTTTTAAATTTAAGTTATTTACTTTTCTTGCTTTTATGTAAATGTCATTTTATTTCACCTTTTAGTTAAATTGTTTTAAATTGTAATTTAGGCTTATCATGCTAGATAATCATGCCATATTATCATCCTTATCATTCATGCATAACTGTTCATATCTATCATGCTTTTTATTTCTTCTGGTGATCATATAGAACCCGGCCCTGACCGGTTTACTTTCCTTGTGGTATATATGATTGTATCCGCTCAGGTGATCCCCCACAAGGACGCCCGTTTTGACATTTCCATTCCTTTGCTTTCGACGAGCTGTAGGATTTTACGGGTTATTACAGGTCATTGTATTAGACGCTTTCATCTTTGTGTTCTAGATATGATCGGGTCTTATACTCGGGCGTGTGGCCCAAACATTTGTAATTGATTAATGAATGTATTACATAAGATATTAAATTGTTGTACGATGTTGTATGTAGCTGTGGATCGACAGCCTATTCGGTCCATTTGTATACATTCATTTTAGCTGTATTATATTTATATTCTTGTGGAATTCCACTTGCTTATCAGATTGGGTTGTTTAAATTTAAATTTTCTTAACTGCATTTTAAAATTTTACACTTTTGGCAACCCGTTTTCTGATTTATTGGGTGGTTTTTCCCTTATACTCAGTTTATTTTTGTAATGCTGAGGATGATATCCATCCATGATTCCTGTACGTTTGAGTATCGGGTTGTCCACCCCTTATCTCGGATCGCGGGTTGTCACAGATGGTATCAGATCATCAGGTTCTAGAGTCTTTAGGATCTATGTGGATTCATCACGTTCTACCGTAGCGTTCTTTGATATAGAGCCTAAGGTTAGGACTGTGTAGTTGTCGATGTTTGCGATCTTCTGCAAGATAGATAATTTCAAGTAGGATTTTCACTCTATTATTTCTTCATCTCGAACGCCACCTAGAAAAGTTGCCCAGCGAGACGAAATAGAGTTATAGAAGAGGAGGTAGATTCACCGCCGACGCCACAAGGGACCGTTAATGCTGTGGATGTAGCAAACATAGTAGCTCAAGCGGTTAGCGCCGCCATGACCACATTGGTTCAATAATTTCCAGGCACTCATGATGTTCAAGCTCCTATGGGAGTCCTTTCTAAAGGGCAATCCCCCAGAATTCGAGGGAGGCATGGATGTTCTTAAATTCCATACATGGAAAGAGAATAGTCAACGCCACCTTCGAATGATCGAATGTAGTGAGGAGAAGAAACCAGTCCTTGCCACTGTTAAGCTTGTCGAATCTGCGTTACGCTGGTGGGAGATGATAACCACACCAGAGCAGAGAGACAACGACGATCACTGAGTTCTGGGCTTTGTTCGATCGTAAATTCATTCCTCCCGTAGTTTATAGGGAGATGAGAGAAAAGCTCCAGGATGTTGTGCAAGTAGAGAGATCTGCGGCGGAGCATGTAGAGGAGTTCACACGGTTGGCGAGTTTTGTGCCAGATGAAGTGACTCCAGAAGATAGGAAGATCTCAAAGTTTATGGAGGTCTAAACTGGTGAATCCGGTAGCAGTTACTGGGTAATCCCGCTTTACAAACTTTTGGTGAGGTTATGAATGCAGCCTCACCCCATTGTCAGTCATGGGGCAAGCAGGAAAGCTTGGAGAACATGGGATTGGAGGAGGAGCATTTCCCTCATCCCAACCTTCGAGTATTAAGTAAAGGGGTTTTATCTAAGAGACAACGTTTTGGAAGGTTTATTGGGGGTGGCAATAACATTTGGCACGGTAAAGGTGCTTTGTGGCATGTAGGTCGGGGTGGTCGTGGAAGAAAAGACCATCTGGGCCAAGGCACTTCCCAGTTTAGAAATATCAGGGGTCGAGGTCATGAGGGTATTAAGGGATGGTGCTTCCTATATGGGGAGACAGGTCACTAAAAGATGGAGTGTCCTCGGTTGTTTGGGGGTCAGTTTCCTAGGGCTACGCAGCAGCCACATGTTTAGTTTCCACCTCAGGTACCTGATCCGGTTGTTCCCATGCAGTAGGGATAGTTACTATATGGGAGAGTTTATTAAATTCGGGAGGTTATACTTCCTCCAGCTTCGTTAGCATCGCCTGCTATTAAGGGTAAGTGTTATTTCAGAGGTACTTGAGTTACGTGTTATTCGAGGTGGGGGTTACACGCTCAGTTGTTTTATGAGCTCTTCTCAGACTACAGATTTGATGAGATCTGCTGAGAGTATTTTTACTAGTGTTGAGTTTTCTACGAGTGATGGTTCGCTCAATTCCTTGTTTGTTTACACATAGGGATTTATTGTGGTATTTTGTGCTTTGAGGCCGATTTACTCGTCCTTGACATGGTCGGGTATGATGTGATTGGTATGCCTTATCTCCACGACCGACACAGTTGAGTAGTAGCGTATAGGAGGGGTTCCTTGTTTGGATTCCGCTTTTGCGGGACGCTCCACGCGTGAACCTCGACGATATTGGAAGTGGAGAGATGTTGTTCTTGCTTCTTTTAGTTGATTTTATTTTATTTTGTTTTACTATATTTTATTTTTATTTTTATTTTGTTGGTTGAAAGGTTTAGCCGAGAATCACGTAGAAGAGTGATTAATGGCTATTAAAGTGCGAAATAGAAGCACTGTATACAGTTCTCTCCTCTGAACGATGCGAGGGAGACTGGGATGCGAAGTCGAATTTAGACTTCGGGTTAAGCCTTGATAAGAAGGCTATTTAAAGATACATATATATATATATATATATATATTGTGGGGTATATAATTCCAAGGCTTTATGAAAAGTAAATATTTGATTTGTTAAATCTTCAGTTATTTAATTGGTAATGTATATAAGTAGAATCTTTTCGGTCCCGAACATGTGTCTTAGACCTGTATATCTTGATGACCGACAACGCGAGGTAGTAGTGTAACGGGAGGGTTCCTTGTTTGAATTTCGCTTCGGCGAGACGTCCCACGCATGAAACCGAGCAAATGTCGGGAGTTGAGAAAGGTCTTGGGCACTAGGGATATACTTAGTATTATGCGTATACGACGCAGTTAGGGTATAAGTAGGTAGACTTTAAAAAAAATTGTTTGGACATAAGGCCTTTAGTTCATGTGACGTTTGTTTAGGAAGGTTGCCTGGAGTTGACCACGAATAAGATGTGTGTTGACTCTAAGAGGGATTGGATCCCTAATAACGAGAGGTTTGGTTGGTTAGGCCGAAGGAGATGAGGCCTCTTGTAGTTAGAATGTTACGTTGGCAACTCAGCTTTCGGGATGAAAGGGTAAATTGGCTTTCACTCCTAAGCCATGTTGTTAAGCTCGAGGGTGGATTCAATTGACAAGCCTCTACCAGGATTGGGAGTAATAATACTGGAGCATAGACCTGATGTTTATGCGCCTCATAAGATAAGACTTGTGAGAAGTATTATCCCACGTTTGAATTTAAAATTCATCGTGGGGGGGGGGGGGGGGGGTGATCGTCGTGTAAAGAAGGGAGGTGTTACTTCCTGGGCAGAAATTTAATCCTTCATTCGAGCAATAATTTTTGTTGCAAGATGTCGTAGGAGAGACAAGAATGGTTAAGACCACATATACAAGCTGCTGATTTAGGGAACAGTATCCTGCTCTATCGACCTTGAGGGTGGGGTGCGTTTCCATAAGAGAATATTTTTTTTTCCGAATGAGAGGGACTTAAGAAGGGCAGATATGGCGGAATCTCACGGTTCTAAGTTTATGGTGCATTCGAGTAACGACAAAATGTGTCAAGATGTGCGTCGCCAGTATTAGTGGTCGGGCATATAAAGGTTGTTGGACTGCATGGGGTGCCCTTGATTATTGTTTCGACTGAAACAAGACTTTCGTTTCTCATTCTTGGCAAGTTTCCAAGAAGCCATGGGAATCGAATTGTGGTTAAACACTTCTTATCATCCTCAAACAGATGGCCAGACCGAAAGGGTAAACCATATGTTGGGGTATATACTCCTTATGTGCGTGCTTAACTTTAAGAGTAGTCGGGAACAGCGTCTCCCACTAGTTGAATTCGCTTATAAGGATTTGTATCGACTCACTATTGGGATGGCGCTTTAAAAAGCCTTGTATCGTAGGCCTTGTGGATCTCCCGTGTGTTGGTTAGAGGTGCGAGATGATAAGTCTCTCGGACCTGTAATGATCTGAGATACTTCATTCAAAAATTGAGCTCGTTCGAAATCGCATTCGTATAACCAAGATCGACGAAAGAGCTAAGTCGATGCGGGGAGAAGGCTTGTGGAGATTGAGGTCGTTGGACCAAGTGTTGGTGCGATTATCGCCCATACCGGACATTAAGCATTTTGAGTAGAAGGAAAACATGCACCACGTTACGTTGGACCCTTTCCTATAATTGCTAAGGTGGGTCCGGAAACATTTGCAGCAAGTTTAGTGCATGTTCCATATCTCTTCTGTAAAGAAGTACAAGAGATGTGATGGTGCTTTAGGACATTCCTTTTGAAAATATTGAGTTGCAACTTGACATTCCTTATGAGGAATAGTCGGTTGCTATTTTAGAGCGTGAAGAGCGGTGATTGAGATCGCAGGTAGTACCTTTAGTTTTAATGCAATGTGATCACCATAGTGTCGAGGAATCGACATGGGATCGCGAGGATGGCATGCGGGAAGGGTATCCGCATTTCTTCTTGCGAAGTATACTTGAATTTTGGAGGCAAAATTCCCTCATAAGGGGGGGAGTATATAACAACCCTCACTTTTGAGAGCCTATTTTATATTTATTTACTATGTCTAGTAATTAATTATAAAATGATGGAAGTAGAGTAAATATTAATTTAATATGAAAAAAGGTTAATATTTACTGAAATGTTGTGTGATTACCCGATGAGTAGGTAAAAATATCCATGTTGTGATTTATGGTGTCATAAGATATAAAATGACATTTTGGTTTAATAAGAAATCGGAATTTAAAATGAGTTATAAAATTTCCAAATGATAATTTGGAGGGTGCGGTCAGTCCCGGTAGGTGCGAGACAGTTAAAATAAGTGCCATATTATATTTTGGCATTTCGGACACTTTTGACTGGTTATGGCTTAAATTTGTAGTTGCGATTTATTTTATAGCGTATTAGTCATTTAAGTGGGGCATTTTAAGACTTATGGCCCGATTTAGTCTTGCTAAAACTCACTATTCCCCTTAAGACTAAATTGTTAACTATGAGAGAGAGGAAGAGAACTTTGGGAGAAATTGAGAGATTTGGAGATTCAAGCTTGGATTATTGCTTTCATCTTCATCAAAATCTGATCCTTGCAAGTTTGAGGCAAGTAATCTACTTGCAATTATGTGATTTAAGGAGAATAATCAGTATTGATATTTATGATATTGTTGTGTTTAATCATTTTAGGGTTTTGTTAGATTAATTGGGTATTAACCCTTAGAAATGGATTTAGATGATACATATGGTAATTGATGGTAGTTAGATGCATTTGGGGTGTATTAGTTCCCTTAAATGATCTTGGTTGGATTGGTTTTGATTTAAGGAGAAATTTGGAGTTTAGAACTCCATAGCCAAAACTTGGCAAATTTGCAGAATCGAATCGATTCGGCCTGGCCGAATCGATTCGCCTTGAGGCAGTTTCCAAGCCCGAGTCGATCGAATCGATTCGGCTCGTCCGAATCGATTCGACAATTATACAGATTCCCCATTTTCCTGGCCGAATCGATTCGGCTAGGCCGAATCGATTCGGAAATCCTGCATTTTTCTTTTGTTTTCCTTTTCAAATTTCAACCTTTTTCTTTAGGGTTAGGACCTAGGAACCTTCTTCAAGGAAGTACACTTAGAGTCCTAGAGTAGTTATTAAGTTTGGTCGCTACCCTAGACTAGAAATGGGTTCATCTGGGGTTTATTTCGAGGAGGTTTAAAGTAATGTTAAGGCATTACTTCTTTTATTAAAACTGTTAGAAGTTAGGAAGTTAAATGCCCTAACTTGGAGACTTAAGGGATTATCAAAGTTATATGAACTTTGGGGATTTGTAGGATCATAATGATCATTTGGATATTTAGTTGGGACTTGTAATTTGAGGAATATCGAAGATAATATTCAACGGGAATAGGTTCAAATAAAATGAACCCAAATTGTCTAAAGATGATAGTTTCAACTAAAATGAACCCAAACTATGTTAATGATGATTGGTTCAAATAAAATGAACCCAGTTGTTTAATGATGATAGGTTCGAATAAAAAGAACCAAACACATGGATATTGGAAATGGAAATTTGTAATGGTAATTGAAAATGAAAATGAGATAAAATATGGTAAATGTTAATTTACTTAAACACACCTCTCTAAATGACATCATAAGGGAAGTTCGCGCGCTTGGTGATGCCCCCTGGCTAATGAATGCAGGGAGGATATAGTCCTAGGCCATATGCGGGGTTTTTATATGTTTTTCTGCGCTGGTTAGTGGATTCCGGGTGTGGTCCTGACTTTCCCGCAGGCATATGGCCGCTTCCCGACGTTGCGTTATGATCCCAGGTTATCTTATATAGATAGGCCCCGGAAGATGATGGTCATTTAGGGGCGCGCCCAGTGGGGAAACTCGGATTGGGTTGTTTAAATTTAAATTTTCTTAACTGCATTTTAAAATTTTACACTTTTGGCAACCCGTTTTCTGATTTATTGGATGGTTTTTCCCTTATACTCAGTTTATTTTTGTAATGCTTAGGATGATATCCATCCATGATTCCTTTACGTTTGAGTATCGGGCTGGCCACCCCTTATCTCGGATCGCGGGTTGTCATAGGTATTTGGGTCATTTTAATGTAGGCTAATAACCTAATTTCAGGATTAGTGAATTAAAATATAAGGGTTATATTTATGAAACCCTAAGAGATAATGGAGAGAGGGGAAAGAAGAAGAATCAAATGAGAAAGATAGAAGAGGATAATTTGGGAGGAGATTCAAAAATCCTATATCAAAGCAACACACACAAGAGAGAGATCATTCCCTACGAACAATACTAGGCAAGTAATTAACTTTATTTAAAACAAATTGAGACTCATGTTCATATCATGGTAGGTGTAGAATAAAAGAAATTTTGGGAAGTGTTCTCACATATAAATGGGGGTTTTGAGGAAATTGATATCATGTGTAGTTTAGATGATCAATTGATGAAGTAAATACATTTGTGATTGTTGGAATTAGATTATATTTCAAAATTTGAGTTCTAAGATACATAAATGTGGAATCTAGTTGGGTTCTTGGTTGAAGAACATGAATCTTGAATAAATTAGGGTGAATTGATGAACATAAATGACAATCTGCCAGAATTTTTGGCATTACTATAAACTTATTTCAATTTAATTCTACTTAGAATTAGATTGCGTGCCATAGATGTATGAAAAGTTACAAGTCTTAGATTTCCAATGAGATTTTAATAATATCATTTGGAGTTCTGTATAGGGAGAAACCGCAATTTTATTACAGGGTGTATAATCTGCCAGAATTTTTGACATTATTTTAAACGTATGTCATTTTAATAGTACATTAAATTATATTGTGTGCCATAAATGTAGGGAAAGTTCTAGGTCTTAGCTTTCCAATGAGATTTGAATGAGGACATTTGGACTTCGGTGGAGGGAATTTGCCAGAAAATTTACGACCCAATTTCGTTGCTTAGAAAATGGAAATTTAGTTAGTTTAGGTGTAAAACTTGAAATAAATTATTGGAACCATAATTTGGGTAGTTTTGGATTATCGATCGATCGATGAAAGCGGATTTTTGGAGATTTTGGGGGATTGGTTATTGGGTAAATTTCGGAGAGTTCCAAATGAAATTGATATGCCCCAAAGGTCAAAGAGAGTTTAGTGGAGTGATATAAAGAGATTTTAATGCTTAGGGGTGAGTGGGTAATTAAATTTGAATTGGAAACCATAAGAGAGATAATTGTTGATAAAGTTTAAATATCTATTGGATGAGTTAAATTCGGGAATAAATAAACGGGTTGGTTGGGTTAAGTCTAGGTGTTTTATAGGAGTGATGTTACTTAATAAACTTAAATGATTATATGACAGGTTGATTGGGTAAGTCCGAGAATTTTAGCAGGGTGATGCTATTGTATTTTAATTAAACGGTGAGAATTTAATTAATTAAGAGTCGTGAGATAGACTCAGGATTTGTAGGCTAGTAATTTGTGCGATAGCACGTGTTAGTCGGGTTTTGTGATTTAATTTATATATATGGGTATAAAGACAATATATATACGATTACGAATAATATGTGTGTGTATGATATTTATATGAAACATACATGTCATAGCCGTAATGCTATCGGGTAGGTTGCGAGCTGTGGGAGGTTACTTTGGCGAATCCCAGCAGAGGTAGTACTGTTCCCCAGGGTCATAGGTGTTGTGCATGCCCGTGTTGGTGTACCGTGGAATAATATGGTGTGGTTATGACCACGGACTTAAGTCCGTGACTGCCTCCAAAGTGCATTTGTGATTTTTGGGTTCGGTGGTGAGATCCCGTCCCAGTTGCCCAGAATGTGGTGGACATTCCTGGAGCACGATAGCATGCTAGTGAGCTCACTTTCAGAATGTGGAAGACATTCAAAAATTGGGGTGGTATATATTACGAGTGATATATATATATATATATATATATATATATATATATATATATATATATATATATGGTATCATGGTGTGACATGTCTTGTAAACATATATAACAGTGTAGTAAATTATATACAGACTTAATACGATAATGATGAACATGAATAAATAACTGGAGCAAAGTTATATATTGATTAATGATTTAATAAGCTAATGAGAGATATATATAATTAAGAAATTAAAGTTAGACAATAATCGAGTGAGGGTAGTATGCTAGTGAGATTTGTAATAAGACTACTTAGACAAGGTATTGTAACTAGGTGGGTTAAGATGTAAACACTAGGTGTGCACAATCGTTGAGAGGTGTGGGGTAATCTCATGAGAGTGCGACGCCGTCTTAAATATGAAAAGTTTAACTTCATATTTATTTGTCGCATCTTAATTACTTGCTAAATGTTTTTAGAAGGTTTTGGGCTTTGACCTTTTTTAAATATATTTTCAAAACTTTTAGGTGTCCAGCCACAGGGACGCCAAGGCTGATTTTTCTTTCCAAGTACACGTAGTTGTTGCTGATGTGGAAGCTTTCATGATTCTTGAGTAGCCTATTTCATTCTTGATATTCTTGATTAGGTTCTCTATTCTAGTATTATTGGGCATGTTGCCCCTTTTATTCAGACTTATGTTTTCAAACTTTTTTGTTGCTTGGATTTATTGTATTGGATTCTTACCAGAAAGTTTATTCTGGAACCTTAATTATTTATTTCCATTTTAGAATGGTTTTTCATTTATATTCTCATTGTATATGGATTTATTGGGTATTGGTTAATGTTGTTATATGTTAATGAAAGTTAAAATTTGACTCTGCTTGTTAAAGTAATTAAGTGGTTAGTAATTATTTATGTTTCGACAGTGATGCTAAGAATAATCCATATGAGCCAATATTTTATTTTTATAGAGGGATGGCCACAATTATTTTAATAAGTGGGGTGTCACAACTAAGTCTAAATAAAACAAAGTTGTGGGCAAAGTCTAGTTATAAAAAGCTAAATGGGTGGTGAAGTCAAAATACCAAAAAAAAATATTATTCAGCCAAACTACAAAGATGGAGTGTCGTTTTGGCTTTGGTCATTAAGACCGCGAAGATGGACCACGTGCATGGTATGCAGCTGTGTCATTCTCTCTCTCTCTCTCTCTCTCGAGAGAGAGAGAGAGAGAGAGAGAGAGAGAGAGAGAGAGAGAGAACACTACACATACTACGTGATTTAAAGAAGTAAGAAAAGAATTCAAAAAATCACGTGTTGGGGTCGGTTGCGCAGTGTGGGCAAGAGTCGTCTTTGCCTATGTCCCCCAAGTCCAAAAATTATTTAGCGTAATAGTCTATATAATTGACTTACTTAAAGTGGCCCATAAATTTTTTTTAATATGCATTAAAGACGTCGCAGTTTTTTAACTTGCATTGAATAAGCCCTAAAAAGGTGACTCACTTAAAATAAGCCAACTAGATTACACATTAACTGAGCGTATTTTAACTCGCATCCCAAACAAAGGTATTAGTTTTTAACTCACTACCCTTTCTTTATTTAGATTATTGGATTTCTTTATTATTTAGGTTTATTAAACCCGTCTCATTTCACCCACCCAACAAATACATGCACATTTATGATATTGATGAAAATAAATTGTTTTAGAATTGTAAATTTTGAAAAGGCATTACCAAAAGAAATAAAAATAAATAAACTAAAGTATTAAAGAGTGTAATATAAGTATGTTTTTTCCAAAGGTGTTGATTGTTTATAAAATAATTAACTATACACGTCGAAAAAATAATCAAAGCTAAAGTTAATAAACTCTTACACTCATTCTTCCGTGTCACATAAAAGATTAAATAGATTAACTATATTTATCAATTGAAAATGATTTGTTAAAATATTGAATTTGATGAGTTAATCAATAATTTTACATCTCAAAATGCGAGAATAAAGCATTTTAATTCATTTTTGTGCTCAAAGTTGCAGGATTTTGTTATACATACATATATATATATATATATATATATATATATATATATATATATATAGAGAGAGAGAGAGAGAGAGAGAGCGAGGGGGGGAGACAGCGAGAGAAAGGATCACAAGTGAACCAAAATAATTAACCTAATAAGATATTAAAAAATAACCCAGTCAATTTTAATTCCTTGTTGTAGCTAGTCCACACCAGTGAAAATGGACACCCGTGTTTTTTAGTATACACACACATGACAAAGCTTACCACCACCACCCACCCAACCCATTTTCCATCAGATAAATGATGTTCTGTCAAATGTAGAAGTAGGTATTGGAGTTGGGTCTTGTAGGTCAGGTATGAAAGTTGTTGGGTTCGGGTTTTAGGAATATTTTGGGCATTACCGGATTGACAAACCTTAACCCCCAACCCCCACCCCCAACCACTGGTAGAAATACCGAGCCAAACTCATCTCAAATCCTCGACTATACCCGAGTTAACCCAATACTACACTAAAAAGGCTAAATTATCACCTTTGATCCAGCTAGCCTTGTCACGGTCAATGATCATGATAATTCTGTGACAACCCCTTGTCATGGTCAAAGACCTTGACAACTCAGTTAACTAAAAACCCTACCGCCTCTTTTTTTCCAAAAATTTTCATTTCCCACTATTTGTTTCTCTCTCTACTGCGACGGTTCTCTCTCTCTCTACATTTCAGGTATTTCTTTCTCTCTCTCTTTCCTTTGTATATATGTGTGTGTATATGTGTGTGTAGGACTACGTGTGTGTGTGTAGGGGTGTGTGTGTGTATGTGTATGGGGGTGTGTGTGTGTGTGTGCATGGGTCTGCATGTGTGTGTGTAGGTGTGTGGGGGTGAGGGGGTAGTGTGTGTAGGGGTGAGGTGTGTGTGTGAATTAGTGGGGGGGTCAATACTGAGCTTTTTTTAAAATATTTGTATCATTAAGTAGATGAGTATACATGCTTGTAATTTGTATACATTGTAATTCTATAGGACCCGTTTCTCTAATGAAAAAGGTTTCATTTGTTACTGGATATGTGTAAAAGTACTAAAATTGAATTTATTATACATAGTCGAAAAGATATGAATGACTAAACATAAAACTTTTGTTTTGGAGGCCCGGAGTACCAATAATTTGTGTGACACCCTAACTTTTGGAGGCCCTCGGTACCAATAATTGGTATTGATATTGGTATAAATTGAAATTGAATTTAAATTAGTATTGATATTGGTATAAATTAGTATAAATTAGTAAAAGTTTTAGTTCTTATACATACTTTAAATTAAATGAAACATACTTTAAATTACATAATTAAATGAAATCTCTCGAATTGTGATAAGACATAATTAAATGAAACATACTTCAAATTATATATAGTACGCATAGATACTAGCCTTCTAGTTCTTATGAGTATGCATTCAATAGCTCTTAGACCCGTTCGAGAGTCATTACCCCTGTAATGAGATATCTCAAATTGTCCTGTTTGGACAGTTTAGGACTACATAGTTTCTGTATAATATATTCTTAGTGGCTTAAACTTGTTACTTTGGGAGAAAGTTCTGCTGTCGTATCTTAATGTTCTTTGAGAACATACTAGATGATGCGATGTGAAGTGTTATTTCAATTGATAAATTGCAATAACACTCACATTTGTGAATCTATGTCGTGTACTTGGAGAACTATAGGGATATGTTGTCGAATTTTCCTCAAATTTGGACAATGCGCATGAGTTGCTAAGTATATTATAGAAATATACGGCCTTGAATAGGATAGGACCACTCACCCTTTAGGGGAGATGGAGGAAATAGGAATTAATATTATAAATTGAATTTTAATTTCAATTTCAAATTAAAATTGAATTTTAATTTGAATGCATTAATAAATTTACATTAAGTCAACTTCTTATATAACACTTGCTTCGGGGGGGGGGGGGGGGGGGGGCATGCTTGCATATATTGTTATTTGAATGCAAGATATAACGGTTCTATAACATTTATAACTAATTTAAATTACATATAGTGCGTATAGAAACTAACCTTTTAGTTCTTATGCGTACGCATTTAATAGGTGATTGTTTATACTAATGGGAACTAAATGTTCACACTTATGCTTATGCTAATCCACGAATATACGCTTCTTACCCATAATAGGTGATTGTTTATAGTAGCTGTGATGCGATATCCTAAATACAAAGAGTGGATGGGTGAGACAAATAGATTAGGGGATGTGTTTCATAGAGATGCTAATGAATTTGTGAAATACGCAAAGAAAGGTCATAATGATTAAGAGTTTCCATGTTTGTGTGGTAGGTGTAATAATAATAAGGTGTTTGAGTGGAAAACAAATTAACTACATTTGTTAAGATAGGGTATGCAAGATAGTTATCGAACTCGGGTTTTTCACGGGGCACCGAAAGTTCCTTTTGTCCCCGATCAACCTTCACAACAACCTTGAAAAAGTAGGACAGATGTACAAGGGGAAGATGACATTGTAGAAAATAATATGCTTGAGGATTTAGTTGATGATGCATCTGGAGTTCATGAAGTGGAAGAGAATGAGGTCACTAACGATGTACAAGGTTTAGGTGCTTACGAAGATATCGGGATAAACCTTGACGATGACTACCAAAGTTGAAAATTTAAGGTGAGCTAGTCATTATACTCTATCTGTGAGAAAGATCAAACAACTTTACATGCCATGGTTGGTTTGAATAGTTTGAAGACCCAATATGGTTTGTCTGGAAATCGCGTGATAGAAATTTTGAATTGGGTGAAGGGTTTTCTACCCAAGCAGAATACGCTTCCAAACAACTATCCTATTATGAAAAACATTTTGAAAGGTTTGGTAATTAAGTATAAATCAATTCATGCTTATGTGTATGACTACATACTATACTGA
The DNA here is from genome assembly GCA_949130495.1 of Sambucus nigra. Lineage (NCBI taxonomy): Eukaryota > Viridiplantae > Streptophyta > Magnoliopsida > Dipsacales > Adoxaceae > Sambucus > Sambucus nigra. Next base: position 459,814,502 of record OX422222.1, on the reverse strand, counting down.
AAGAAGTATGAAAATATCGACCGGTGTCCATTATGCGATGAACCTAGATATGTCCAATCTACTCACAAGGAAGGCACAAGCTCAAAAGTGCCTCAAAAAGTGTTGGAATATTTTCCCATTGGGCCTAAATTAAAGCGAATTTTCACAATATCATGGATAACGGAGGCAATGACTTGGCATGCTAGGGCAGAAGCAGGGGATAATCTCACGCGTCATCCTATTGATTCTACAGCTTGGAAAAGGTTGAGTTTTGAGTACCCCGATTTTGCCCGAGAACAGTGTAACATTCGTTTGGCAATATCAACAGATGATTTCAATACATTTGAAAATCTAAGCACCAATCAGAGTGTATGGCCAGTGATGCTAGCCCCACTCAACCTCCCTCCTTCACAAAGTATGAGACCTGAATTTTCGGTGTTGTCTTTGTTGATACCTGGGCCAAAGGCACCAAGTGAGGGCATCGATGTGTACCTGGATCCTTTGGTAGAAGAATTAAACAAGTTGTGGGAAGAGGGTGTCCAAGCATCTGACTCTTTTAAAAAAGAAGAGTTTACGCTGAAAGCAATGTTGATGTGGGTAATTAATGATTTTCCAGCTTATGGGACATTATCTGGTTGTGTAGTACATGGTTATTTGGGGTGTCCTATTTGTGGAGAGGATACTGAATCTCTTCGTATCCCCCCTAGATCCAAAAATGTATACCATTTCCATAGGAGGTTTTTAACCCCGCTTATAGTTTTAAATTTGATAAAGGCTCCAATTTTGTACCGGGCGAAGGGGCGCCGAGAAAACTTTTAGGTTCAAAAATTGAAAGTAAATCTTTTGATTGTGGCCCTAATATGCTAGGTAAGGATTCTAAATTTAAGAATGCCAAGCATAAGAAGATCCCAACTGGGAATGAAACTGAGACAATAAAGGCATGGTCTAGGAGGTCAATTTTATTTAACTTGTCTTATTAGAAGAATAACCCGGTGCGCCATGTTTTGGATGTGATGCACGCAGAGAAGAACATCGTTGAACATATTGGGGGCACATACCTTATGGGTAGTCATTCAAAGGATGGAGAAAATGCACGAAAAGACCTTAAAGCATTGAAACATAAGCCGCAACTATGGTTGAAAGAAGATATCACTACACCAAAAAGGCCAAATTGGCACCCTTCAGCCGGCCACCCTTGTCACAGTCAATGACCGTGATAAAAAAAAAATACGCATTTTTTGTCACCGCTAATGGCTTGTGACGGCCATTGATCGTGACAAATACGTGACAAGTACAGTTGTCATAGAATTGTCACGGTCAATGACCGTGACAATTTTATAAAGTTGTCATGGTCAAATACCCTGGCAGGTCCGTGATAAATTCATCAGTAAAAAAACCCTCCCCCTCCCCCTCCCCCTCCTTTTTTTCCCACTGTTTTAGTTTTCCTCCCTCTTTCTCTCTCTAAGTGACTGCTCTCTCTCTAAGCGATTTTTAGATTTTTTCATCTCTTTCTCTTTCCTTTGTATATATGTGTGTGTGTGTCTATATGTGGGTGTCTATATGTGGGTGTGCATGTACAGGTGTGTATGCGTGCACGCGTGTGTGTGGTGGGGGGAGGGGGAGGGGGCAGGGGGAGGAGGGATATGGGGGTGGCTGAGTGTGTGTGGGTGTAGGTGGGTGGGTGAGTGTGTGTGCAGGGGTGTGTGTGTGTGTGTGCGTGTGTGTGGTGGGGGGAAGAGAGGAGTGGTGGGGCAGGGGTGGGGGAGGGGGGTGTGTGTGTGTTATTTAATGTGTAAATACCCAAATATATGTTGTGCCCTTAAGTATAAATACCCAAATATATGTTGAGAATTTTTTCACAGAATAGTCATAATAGGAATTGGAATTGGGACTTATAATTATTATAGTTAATTTAATTATGACTTTAATTGGATATAAATGAGTTGGGAGCCTTTATTAATTGTTGGTTTTGAATTAGTAAGTAGTTAGTTTGAACTGATGTTTAGGATTTCTATTAATTGCACATATTAGATGTTGTTATTTTGGAATTCAGAATTAAGTTGTTAAACATTAATATTACATCGTGACAGTTGAAACAGACAAATTGATTAATAAAATATAGCTTTAATTGTATAGCATTAATGATGATATATTTATAAAACATGATGAAATGAATTAATTGAGTAGATGAATTAGAAGGAGTACGGGATACACATTTATTGGTTTGTTGTTGCTGTTGCTATTGTTGTTGGATTATAGTGGACTGATGTTGGGTTGGTTAATTTTGGAAGTGGCTGACCACTGGATTATTGTCTGGGGGGGAGTTTTCAACTTTTTTCTCAAATTAATTTATGTCACGATTACATATAGTGCGCATAGATACTAGCCTTCTAGTTCTTATGCGTATGCATTCAATAGCACTTAGACCCGTTCGAGATTCATTACCCCTATAATGAGATCTCTCGAATTGTCCCGTTTGGACAGTTTGGGAATGCATAATTTCTGTATAATAATATACTTAGTGGCTTAAACTTGTTACTTTTAGAGGAAGTTCTGCAATCGTATCCTAATGTTCTCTCGGTGCATACTAGATTGGCAAGTGTGAGTGTTATTTCAATTGATAAATTGAAATAACACTCACACTTACGAATCTACGTCGTGTACCTGGAGAACTATGGGGATATGCTGTCGAATTTTTCTCAAATCGTAACAATGTGAATGAGTTGTTAAGTATATTACAGAAATATGCAGTCTTGAATGGGATAGGACCACTCACCCTTTAAAGGAGATATTATAAATTGAATTTGAATTTGAAATTTAAAAATCGAATATAAATAAGACATAATTAAATGAAACATACTATAAATATAAGTTTTGTTTATACTAATACACGAATATATGCTTCTTACCTTTAATAGGTGATTGTTTCTAGTATCAGTGATGGGATATCCTAAATACAAAGAGTAGATGGGTGAAATAAATAGAATGGAGGTGCTAATGAATTTGTGAAATACGTAAAGAAATGTCATAAGGATGAAGAGTTTCCGTGTCCGTGTACAAGGTGTGGAAATGGTAAGGTGTTTGAGTGGAAAACAGTTAAAACTACAATTATTAAGATGGGGTATGCAAGATAATTATCGATTTTGGAGTTTTTACAGGGAATTGAAAGTTCCTTTTATCCCCGATCAACCTTCACAATAACCTTCAACAAGTAGGATAGATGTAAAAGGGTATGACGTATTAGAGGATTTAGTTGATGATGCGTACGGCGTTCATGAAGTGGAAGAGAATGACGTCACTAACAATGTACAAGGTTCAGGTGCTCATGAAAATATCAGGATAAACCTTGGCGATTACTACCAAAGTTTAAAATTTAAGGCGACCCAACTGTTATACTCTGGATGTGAGAAAGATAAACAACTTTATATGCCAAGGTTGGTTTGCATAGTTTGAAGACCCAATACGGTTTGTCTGGTAATAGCGTGACAGGAATTCTGAATTGGGTGAAGGGCTTGCTACCCAAGGAGAATACGCTTCCAAATAGTTATCCTGTTATGAAGAACAGTTTGAAAGGTTTGGGAATGAAGTATAAAACGATTCATGCTTGTGTGTATGACTGCATACTATACTGAAAGGAGTATGAAAATCTCGATCGGTGTTCGGTATGTGATGAACCTAGATTTTTCCAATCTACTGGAAAGGAAGGCACAAGCTCAAAAGTGCCTCAAAAAGTGTTGAAATATTTTCCCGTTGTGCCTAGATTAAAGCAGTTTTTCACTGTACCATGGATAGCAGAGGCAATGACTTGGCATGCTAGGAAAGAAGTAAGGGATAATCTCATGCGTCATCCTATTGATTCTACAGGTTAGAGGAGGATGAGTTATGAGTATCCTGATTTTTCTCAAGAACAACGTAACATTCGTTTGGCTATATCAATAGATGGTTTAAATCCATTTGGAAATCTAAGCAACAATCAGAGTGTATAGCTAGTGATCCTAGCCACACTCAACCTCCCTCCTTCATAATGTATGGACCTGAATTTTTGATGTTGTCTTTGTTGATACCCGGGCCAAAGGCACCAAGTGATGACATCGATATCTACATGGCTCCTATGGTAGAAGAATTAAATAAGTCGTGGGAAGAGGGTGTGCAAGCATTGGACTCTTTTAGAAAAGAACAGTTTACGTTGAAAGCTATGTTGATGTGGGCAATTCATGATTTTTCAACTTATGGGGCATTATCAGGTTGTGTAGTACAAGGTTATTTGGGGTGTCCTATATGTGGAGAGGAGACTGAATCTCTTCGTCTCCCCGCTAAATCAAAAAATTTATACGATTGCCATAGGAGGTTTTTACCCCCCCCCCCCCCCATAGTTTCAGATTTGAGAAAGGGTCCAATGTTATATCGGGCGGGGTTAAACATAGGCTACCGCTGAGAAAACTTTCAGGTTCAAAAATTGAAAGTAAATCTTTTGATTTTGGCCCTAATATGCCAGGTAAGAATCCTAAATTTAAGAATGTCAAGCATAAGAAGACCCCAACTGGGAATGAAACTGAGATAAGAAAGGCATGGTCTAGGAGGTCAATTTTATTTGACTTGCCTTATTGGAAGAATAATCCGGTGTGCTATGTATTGGATGTGATTCATGCAGAGAATAACATCATTGAACATATTGTGGGCGCATGCCTTGGGGGGAGTCATTCGAAGGATAGAGAAAATGCACGAAAAGACCATCAATCGTTGAAACTTAAGCCACAACTATGGTTGAAAGAACATAGTAGGGGAAGGACAATAATTCCTCCTGGTGCGTTTACTTTGACGAGTGGGGAAAAGAAGGTTCTTTTAGACACAATATATAATTTGAAGGTTCCATCTAATTTTTCGTCCAACTTGCAAAGGATTGTGAATTATGCTACCCATGATTTACATAAGTGTAAGTCCCACGATTGGCATGTGATCATGCAATTGGATCCTCTATTGTTTAAGCATTGTTTCTCCAAGCACAAGGATTTGCGGAGGGATATTATTCAAATTAGTATCTGCTTCTCACTTTTGTGTGAGAACGTAGTCAATCGAGAACACATAGTGGCCACAAAATTGGCGGTGATCGAAGAAATTTGTGTGTTGGAGAAGTCTTTTCCCCTATCATTCTTTGACATAGGTGTTCACGTGTTGGCACACCTATGCGACGAGGTAGTTCTTTGCAGTCTAGGTAGATATCGGTGGATGTATCCATTTGAAAGATTGATGAAAGTTTTCAAATATTACGTCAAGAATACATGATACATTGCAGGATCAATTGCAGAGGAATACATCACCGCGGAGTCATCAATCTATACGCGGGAATATATGCCTGACTTGACCAGCGTTGATGACATTGACGAGTTCATCAATGAGGGTGGTCATGTGATGGGCAAACGACTGAAATTAACGAGTTTGCAACATGAACAAGTTTCCCATTATCTATTTGACACACATGAAGATATTGAAGAATGGAAAAAGTAATTTTAAATTATTTTAAGTTTTATACATGATTAATTTTGTAATATGCTCATCACATTAAATTTATGCATAAAATATGAAGCCTGTGAGAACAATTAAAGACGAAAAACAGTGGCATAATCAGACATCGAATTTAGGTTGTGGTTGTCACACGAGGTAATTATAATGAAAATGGTTGTTATATAACATTACATTACAATAAAACTTTACAACTATCCTAATTAATTTATCTATATTCTCAGCTCTTAAAGGCAGGTGATGCGACATCAAGGTTTGCTCGTTTAGCCATTGGACCCTTGTTCATAGCACAAGAGTACAAAAAGTATCGATTTAACGGTTACGTATTCGGCGCAAGGGTGTACGAGGAAAGTACAAATGTACAGAACTCAGGCATTTCATACAAGGCTCTTACTTTCTTTCGAGCGAACGCAAAAGATAAAAACCTCGTTGAAGCTGAAATGACCTACTATGGTGTAATTCGAAATAAATTTGAATTGGACTATGTAAGCTTCAAAGAGGTTGTATTTTACTGTGATTGGGTAAGAGTCGAGGATAAAAATGATTTTTAAGTTGATCCTGGCACCAATTTGACCATGATTGACTTGTCCAAGTTGAAGAGCAACAAACATGTGAGCGATGAGCCGTTTATTTATGCATTTCAAAAGGTTAAGCAAGTGTTTTACTCGGAGTATATCAATAATGAGCTGTGGTCAATCATCCTACATGCGCCAAAGCGTCTAAACAGTAGTGTGGATGACTTGGCTGCTCCTACCGAATATCAATCCATATTTTATGATAACCCGAATTTGAAACAATTTTTAGATTTGTAATAAGTATTCCAATTATCGGACAATAGTTTAATGTTTTTATCGGACATCAGTTTACTGATTTTGGTACATTTGTACTTGATCATTTTCTCTCTTTCTCTCTTTCCTTTGTATATGTGTGTGTGTATGTGTGTGTGTGTGTGTGTGCAGGTGTGTGGGGGGGAGTTTTCAACTATTTTTCTAAAATTACTTCTTGTCACGACCCATTCGAGAGTGGCAGGACCACATAAAATGTTTGTATGTCTTCTAATTCATTTTTATTCTTCTAATTCATTTGGATTTGTACTAATAACAATAATTTTTATAGAAAATGTCTCCTTCGGGGATTAAGTCAAGGATGATGATGATGATAATGATGATGACTTCTTCAGGGATCGACGATAGCGGAGGCGACGAGGGCTCCTCGGCCCCTAGGCTCCCCAAATGTGGCAAATTGGGAATGGCCATTGAGAACAAGACGGGCTTATTGACTAGATCCCTCGAGCTGGCGAAGATGATTATCGGCTCGGGGTAGACCAATTAGAGGGAGGTGCCAAATGAGCTAAAGTTATCTATTTGGGCGGCACTAGAGGTAATGTATTTATATTTCAATTTCAATTTCAATTTATATTTATATTTATATTTATTCGCGACTAACACTTACATTGTTTTTGTTTTGTATTTGTTTGATAGGAACAATTCAGCCTGCCCCCAGAACTCCGCGATTTTGTGTTGGAGCAGTTGAGGGAACAACACAAGACATGCAAGAAGAATTTGTGGGCTCGGTTCTTTAGAAAGACCCGAGACTCCATTATCAGAATGTGTGAGTCCCTCCCGCTGAAGGAGCCGATCATATTGGCACATTGGCAAATGTTCATTGACAATGAAATCGAGGAGTGACAATTGGCATCTCGCCAATCGGGGAGGGAAAATCGGGCGAAAAAGACAGGCGTGCACTACTCCGACTGGACGTCTTACACCGAGGTGGAGCACAGGATGGTAAGTTTTTATTTTTCTATAATTATAAAAATATGTTATTCTGCATTATTTTACTTTGCGTTACTTACTAATTTTGCATTATTTTATTTCAGGGGACGGGGAGTGGCCCTGGGGGTAGGCCACATAGGCTCGATGCCTATGTGGCAATTCGAACGAAGAAAGGCAAGGATAAGGAGGTGTCCCCGAGCGTCGCGACCACAATTGCAAGTAAGCCGACGGTTTAATTTTTGTGAATTACATTATAATTTTTTTATTTAACTAATCGTCTGTTGTTTTTCGTTTCAGGCAAAGCGTAAGAAAGTGCATGAGTCGTAGTCTGATGTCGACAAGGCATCTTTATCCACAGATCCACTCAGCCAAGTGCTTGGCGCTGATCACAAGGGGAGGACTAGGGGGTGAGCTCGCGGGTAGGCAAATATAGGATCATCGAAATGGAGACGAGCAACACCGGGTTAGCTCGTCAGGTTAACACGCATGATGCGAAGCTATCAATGTTGGAGGCGACGGTCCTAGATATGTACGCATTCATGAAGGGGTTTGGATCCTCCGCTGGCGAGGAACTAAGAAAAGTATATATATATATATATATATATATATATATATATATATATATATATATTGTGTTATATTACCATAGTAAATGTTACAGTTTGTGAAAATGTTACAGACATAAACCTAACCCAATGTTACCCCTACTCACCCCAAACCGGAGCTCCGTGGATTCAAAGCCCATTTATCTAATATTCTCGTATTTTCTAAGGTTCGCGCCAGCGACACCCCATGCCAACCCAAATCAGAGCTCTGATGAAGGTTGTTAGGGCTCTAACAATGGGGGTGGGTGGTGGTGGGGATTGGATACCGCTAGCTCGGACCGTTAAAAATAAGGTAATATCGAAAAAAAAGGGTTTGGATCCACTGCATATATATATATATATATATATATATATATATATATATAGAGAGAGAGAGAGAGAGAGAGAGAGTCAGGCTCTTCAATATACCTCACTTAACATACCTATCAACATACCTATTTTTTAAATAGTAAAAAAAATAATTTTGAGTTGATATTTTTTATATGGATTCATGATATTTCAATGTGCCTCTGTAAAAATATTCAACTCAAAATAATGTGTTTTGCTATTTTTAAAAAATGGGTAAAAAAACTGTCAATTTTAAAGGGCAAAAACTTTTAGTTTTGACCTATTTTTTAAAAATAACAAAAAATATTATTCACAGTTGATTTTTTTTTATAGGGGCACACTGAAATATCATGAACCCATATAAAAAATATCATCTCAAAATTATTTTTTTACTATTTAAAAAAAAGGGTATGTTCATAGGTATGTTGCTAAGAGGTATGTTGGAGAGCCTGACCATATATATATATATATATATATATATATATATATATATTGTGTTACATTAACACAATAAATGTTATTGTTTGTAAAAATGTTACAGATATAAACCTAACACAATTCCAACCCTACTCACCCCAAACCGGAGCTCCGATGGATCCAAACTCCATTTATCCAATATTCTCTTATTTTCTAAGGTTTGCACCAACGGCACCCCATGCCACCCCACATCACAGCTCTGATGAAGGTTGTTGGAGCTCCAACAATGGGGGTGGGTGGTGGTGGATTGAATGCCGCTAGCGCGGACCATTAAAAATAAGGTAATATCGAAAAAAAGGGATTTGGATCCACTGTATATATATATATATATATATATATAGGGAGAGGTTCAAAAGTGAACCAAACGAATGAACTTTTTAATGAACCTACTTAGACATTAAAAATTGAGCCTTAATTTCTTATTGTAATTGGTCCGCGCGAGCAAGGGGATTAAAAAATTATTCATTGTCGCTGGCGCGAACCAATTATAACAAGAAATTAAGGATCAATTTTTTAATGTCTTAGTAGATTCATTAAAAAGTTATTCTTTTGGTTCACTTTTGAACCTCTCCATATATATATATATATATATATGAAAAATGATAACTTGTGCCCTTAGGACACATGTTATAAGCCTCAAAATAGTAATATTAGAGCTCCACATGAGTATCAGTATCCTATTAAATGTATATCGGAATTCTGTCCCTATTATTTTTGGATTCTTAATGTGTTCCCTTAAGGCCCATGTTATCAGTACCCCCTCATTGAGGATGATGGACTCTACCTCTTCCGCGGCTTCTCCTTTCGTCAGTTTTTTCTCATCCCTAGGGTCAAGGGTATCAATATTGTAAGTAGTTGTTGCCTTCTTGTGCGCCTCTCTTTCTTCGGTGGAGTTGAAGTAACATTCTCGTGTCGTCGTCTGGTCTCCCTAAAATTCCCCTACCCCATAAGGGGTCGAGAATTTTATCATCTGGTGAACAGTGGATGGCACGGCCTCAAATTCCTTGAGTGCCACTCGCCCCAGTATAATGTTGTAGGCTGAGAAGACTTGTTCGTCCATCACGAAAAATTTGACCTTCTTATTTAGCCATCTCGGCCACTCGTCCCCCATTCTAACATCAGCCTCATTCACTCCTAGGGGATGAACCTTTTCCCCACTAAAACCAATCAAGGGGTGATGGTATGGGATGATCCTTGCATGGCTGAGGCCCAAGGCTTTAAAGCACGGTCATAACATCACATCTGCAGAACTACCCCCATCTACCAGGATCCTCGGCACCTCACACCCGTGTATCCTGGTAGTGACGACGAGGGGGTCATCATGCGGGGCTAAGAGGCCTTTGAAGTCCATTCTTGAGAACCCCACTATCAGAGTATCCATATCAACCTTTTTCCTCTTATCTGACTTTGCTTCTATAGAGGTTGAATGCACAGCTTTTGTTACGGTCTTGGCTTCGGCCACATGTGTCTTCCTGTCTGCGACCTCTGACCCTCCTCCTACTATACCCTCGGAGATCATCCCTACACCGAGTGAGATCATATTAAGTCTTTTTACAGGGCCATGGTCGTCTCTCGGAGGGAGGTCAGTATCGTCCTCATCATCCGAGGGGTCGTCCTTTTGGTTTATAGGACCTTCTATGCACGTATCGCCTCTCTTCTTTCTGGGGTCATCCCCTCGGCCGCTCTTGAAGGCACCCTTGTCAACGTACTTCCTTCACTTCCCTTCTTTTAACATTTTTTCAATTTCATCTGTCAGAGCAAAGCACTTGTCGATCACATAGCCATGGTCTTGGTGAAATTCACACCACAGATTTTTGTTCCTCTTGTGGGGGGCTACCCTCAACTTCTCAGGCCACTTCAAGGATCGGTCACTCTTTATCTCATTCAGAATGTGCTCGCAGCTGACTATTAGAGGGGTGTAATCAGCGAACTTATCATCCGCAGATCTCTTCTTCCCCTATTTGTTCTTTTTCTGGTACTTACCCCCACTAGTGCCTCCTTTTTCATCTTCGTATTTTGCGGCCATCGCCTCTTCGACGTTCATCACCTTTCCTGCTTTCAACAGTAGTTCAGTCATTGTCCTCGGAGGGTCTTCAACAAGCTTCCATAATAACTTTCCCTTCTGGAGTCCTCCGAGGAGGGTTGTCATGGCAATGCTTTCCTCATAGTCTTCGACCTCTAAATTTCTTTGTTGAATCTGGCTATGTAGTCTCTCAGACTCTCATTCTTCGCCTGCTTAACATAGAGCAGGTGTGTGGGGTCTTCTTATGTGGCCTCACTCCAAAGCAAAAGTTATGGATAAATCGGTCTGCTAATTGCTTAAATTTTTCAATGGAATTCTTTGGAAGAGACATATACCAGACGTGTGCAGCCCCAGTCAGAGTGCCAGAAAAGACACAGCACCTCATCTCATCTGAGATAGAGTATATGTCTGCCGCTGATTGGTACATCTCAATATGGTGGATAGGGTTGGTGCTCCCGTCATACCGAGGGGTAACCACTGTTGGCTTGAACTTGGATGGTGTGGGGAAGTTGACTATCTTCGCCACAAAGGGTGAGCCTATGGAGTATCCTCTCTGAAGAGGGTCCCGGCTCTTTAGAATATCACCATTATTATCCTCCATCCTTTGGATCGAGTCATTCCAGGGCCTCGTAGGGTCGTCTTGGCCGATGTTATCCCCTGCCGCCTCTTTGAGGTGGACGGAGGGTTCTGCTGCGGTAGGCCTGTGTCGGCTGTTTACTTCCCCCTGGTCGTCATCCCGTCCATGGGGTCGGCCCCCGTGGGGTCGGCCATCTGCTGCTTCCCTCCTGGACGTCGCAATACTTCTCATTAGGGACAACTTTTCCCGCAGGTCATTTACTGGGCCGAGCATCTCAAACACCGACCCCCTGCTCAGACGATCGAAAGCAGAGCCTCTCGGGCGATCATCGGGATTTTGCCTTCCACACTTCCCTCTGCTCTCCTGGATAGGTCTCACAATATTATTGGATACCTCATACGGCTCCCAGCACTCTATGGGGGCCTCTTCCACCTCCAGGTCATCATATCTGTCTTCCGGGCAAGGGTTTCTTTGCCTCCCCAGGCATACAAGCAGGGGGTCAGCAACATCCCTATGCCGTTGTGGAGGTGGCAAGTCTTTGCATGGTGCCTGGGATGGTCCCCTGACCTGATGCTTCCCTGGAGCTGCTGCCGGAGTAATCGTCTCTGGCAAGACTCCTGTAGGTCTTAGTATGTTTTGGCTAAGGGCCATAAATTGCTCCTGCATAATCCGCTGGCTTGCTGCTAAAGACTTCAGGGCAGCAGCCACATCAGCCATCTCAAACTGAGGTGGTGCATGACTGGAACTAGGTCCCACTCCACTATCCGATAGAGCAATTGGTGGTGGTGGTGGCATCTCTGATGCCATGTGTTTGAGCTATAGAGAGCTGAATGATCAGAACACTGATGAGCTTGAGAACCATAATGGGTCTCTTTCAATGGTGAAACAGCTCCATAAAAGGGGGAGAACTGGTTCACCGTGAGAGTGCTCGGTGGGGTTAAGTTGTATAAAGGAATAGATGTCTTCTCGTTCCCACAGACGGTGCCAAACTTATGATGCTAAGATTTAGCACCACCAGGTAAGTGATGATGAGCTTAAACAGTGATAACAATAGCAGTCATGGAGATATATGTGTGTATAAGTGTATAGAAGGGGATGAGTATAAGAGGAATAAGGCAATGATGTATAGTGGTTCAGCCAGTTAGGCCTACATTCACTGTGAGTGTGTGATCCACTAAATATGGGCACTAATGGCCTTGGATACAATGCTCATAAGCTCCCCCTCTCTCTCTCTTCTGTGTGTACAGGCAGAGTTTTAGTTAGGGTTACAATTATCCATCCCTTTACAAGGTTGTAGGTGACAAGTATATATAGGTCTTGGGAGGAGTAGTGTACCCCTTAAGCATGCTTAGTGCATGTGAGTTATGATCTAGCCAATCCTCTGCTGACACCTGGAGGTGCCACCTGTGATTAATGATGACATAATATTCCCTCACGTGAGGGGTTGATATTATTATAACGGTCTTCCATGTTCCATATGAATCCCGCGCGCACTGTTCCACGCGTCTCCCAAATCACGCGTTGTGATGACGTCACCCTCGGCCTATGATGTGAGGCCGAGAGCAAAGTTCCTGCTGGCAGTGAGCCTGGCCTAATTTGGGCCTCGTATTATCGCACCCTCGTAGGGTCGTCTGGACATGATAAGGGGTCGGCCCCTTGGAGGATCGTCTGTACATGATGAGGGGTCGGCCCTTTGGAGGGTGGTCCGGACATGATGAGGGGTCGGCCCCTTGGAGGGTCGTATGGGCTATGATGAGGGGTCATCCTGGGTCTGAGCCCTCGTCTGGTTGGAGGACACTCTCGTCCTGGCCGAGGGTATATATGGGCATATCACTTATCCTATCCAATCCGACTCTTATCCTATCCTCTTTGAACCCCTTATACGGCATATCAAACGAGGCTTAAGTCTTGATCTCGAAAGAACAACCATATAAAGTAGGTGAGGTGTGTGAAACCAGTTTAGGTGATAAGTGAAAATTATATCTTAACATTCAAGTTACACACAAACACACACATTTAGGAGTAAAAACGGTGTATTCAAATTACAACACGAGTCTATATGAACAGATCTAAACAAACTATATCACGAATCACTTAAAAAGGTCTTGTTCTTTCGAGATCAGTAAAAATTAGATCTAAAACGTAGTATACTTGAAAAATATATTTCAAAAGGTAGAAAATCAAGTTTTAGATCTAAAATCCAAAAATGACTTATGATATATATTGTATTGAGATAAAACTATATGGATCTACACATGTATAAATCATGCAAACCAAGATCCACTTTGAAAAATCATAATATAGTAAAAGGTTTTGAAAAATGATTTTAAAACTAATATTTCGAAGAAAATCATGACTTAAGTGTGTGAAATAGTTCACAGAGTTTAAAAACCTTGATTTTATGAATAAAAATTAGGATCTAAAAACTAGTGTGAAAAGATTAATATGAGGAGAACAGGACTCTAACTCTCTAAACTCGAAAAATAAGGATCAAATACCAAAAAGTCCCTCAAACATTTTTTAATACACACTTAGTCCAAGCCTTTTATTTTGTACCAAAAAGTCTCTTATTCTCTTATCTTTAAAGGTCCGCGCCAGCGGCATGGTAAAACATTTTTGGCATGGTGATCTTTAAAGGTCCGTGCCAACGGCATGGTAAAACCTTTTTGGCATGGTGAAGGGCTTTTTGGTGCAAAATAAAAAGTCTTAGACTAAACGTGTATTAAAAAAATTCGAGGGAGTTTTTGGTATATTCCCCAAAAAACAATACTCAGGTGTGCTTAAGAAAACCTTAAGTTTTCTTTTCCCCCAAAAAACATTTTTTGACTAATTTTCACTCAAAAATTAATTTTTTAATCTTTCGAGTTATTTATGTCTCTACTCTCTACTCCTTTTCTTTTTCTTGTCTCTCTAAGCTGGAGCAAAAAGCCTAAACAATTAAGACGATTTTGGTTTATATAGCAGTGGTAGAAGGTTCTGGAGATGAACAACCAAATAAACGGCTGGGATTCAATTTATCGTTTCACAGTTAATCAAATAGTTGTAAATAATGAGTCTTAAGTAAGTTGGCTGGTTGTAATGGGTTAACAGGTCGTGGCTTTTGATTGGTTATAAGGAAAGTTATAAGGATCGAATCTTCACTCAATCTTAACCCCTGATATAGATATAATATAATGGCTCTAAATAATTACCGAGTGTGTGAGACAAAAAAAACACATGAATAGCCAATCAAAACACAACAGGTGTAATCCACTAAACTAAAAATAAACGCCGGTTTAAACCAATTTTAAGTAATTATAAAAAACACCCCAAAACTTTTAAGAATAATTTAAAATGTTATGTTTAATGAAAAAAATGGTTTTTCATCCAAAATAATTTCAATTTTTTTTAAATCATATAAAATTCTGGAAAAATAATATTATGACATCTATATGTATGAAATAGAGTGAGTATATCCTGTTTTTGTGGAGTTTTTACCTTCTTACTAGACTTGGATAGATTTTGATTTTTTTGAAAAAGCCTTCTTAGAGTAGACTACCTTAATCCTTCTTAACCTTGAATAAATAACCTTTGAAGTGCTCAACTCTAAAAGAAAATTTATCTCAATATACAAACTAGATGAAATACCTATGCAGTGTAGACCATTAAAAACTAGGAAGTCAACTGCATAGGGTGTTTCACCAATGAGTATATGGCCAACAAGTTACTTTGGTCCATAGTGGCTCCTGTTCGGATCGTCCATTCCCTCATGCGTGAGAACCATTTAACCAACATCCTCTAGATAAAATAGATGTTGTTTATGATCATACCCTCATTCACCCCAGTTTTCCATTTAAGTATCGGCCACTAGTGGTTTACCCCACTTTCATTCATCATCATTAAGGGAGTTTATGTTTGGTCGAGGCCAAGTAAACCTTAATATCCCTTAGATTCCACTAAGATAACATACTTGACCTTGTATAACTAGCATTTGGAGACTTATAATGTCCCTAGTACGGAACTATTGGTGTCGGTGTGACACCCCGACTAATTAAATACCGGGTAGCTACTCCTTTATTAAATTAAATCAAAACGCCAAGTTGGCTCAGTTAATAGCATCACTGTCGAAAACATTTTATTATTACTAACCACCTAGTATTTAAAAAGTAGGTTGCCAAATTTTAATTAAAGTCTGATTAACATGCAGTAAAAGATTTAAAGCAAGAATAATAACACCATTCACCATAATGAAGTAAACAGAATAACCGTCACATGATATAAATAAAACTGGAGGAAAAACTCCTCACAACACAATCCCACAACTGAAGTAAATAACGAAATACTGAATACTGAATGAATACATGCCAAAGTCTGAAAAACTGAAATGGAAATGTATCTAATAGAATTTGGGCAACATGCCCTACAACTGAGGAATACTGAGTAAGGAATCCAAATGATATAAGCGTCTAAAAGCAAATCCCTGTAGCTTCCACAAGCAGCTACAGCTCGTCATCTGAGTAAGAATCCTATGCATGGTGTCCTTGTGGCTGGGCACCTAAAATGGTTTTACAAAAAGTAGATTTGAAAGCAAACGGGTCAGAGCCCGAATGTGGAGATATTTTAAAAACCTGCAAGTGCTTTAAAAACATTTAAAACAGTATATGCAAAATACATGTTAGGACGTTCTCTCACATGATATACTCACCTCTCGTCTAACTGTGCACTCCTAACGTTCCTGTACCCATTCATGTGTTAACTCATAACTATCTAAAGAGTTTCTAACACTACTACTCGGTTCACGATTAATTTCCAACCTTAAAAATTAAATAGAGAGTTCTACTTTCATTCCCGGATTCCCAATTATTAACAAAACCATTTAATGATAAAAGTTCTCTTTTTATCTTTTCAAAACATTACCATAACTATACTCACAATTTAACATAGTAAATTCCTTCTCATTTAACCGTATATTTTCACATCATAAATATACAATACAAGCACCCAAAGGCTAAGCTGCGGTGCACACATACTCTGCTATCCATCCCGGTACATCACGTACATAAGGATCACACATTCCGAATCTCTCAGGAATTGTTCAGATAACAACATCACAAATAGTGGAGGCGAACACAGTCACCATCACATGGGTCACGCACATACCTACGCTCCCATGATCAGAAAAACTTATTAATATCCCAATAAGTCCTTCAATGACCTATGTTCATCGAGGTAACCAATCTAAATCCGGGCAACACAAGGATAAGAAGGCCCTTAAGCGAACGTAAACCTCCCGTGATAGCAAGTATGGTAGGTATGTCATACACATAAAGTTATATACTAAGCATTCACACATCTTAGATATCTCAATAATAATAAAGGTATACTCTACATCATTATACCATTATTCCAAATTCATATATTTCAAGTATCCCGATAATATATAAATTAAATTGTCGACACGTCTCACGTCGTAGTTTCTTAAACTTAAAACCTATCTCAAATAGACTATTAAGTCCCCATTATTCCCACATATAACATCTTTATACCTAAGGTCTTTACTTCTGCCCCAAACCTTATTCCATCAAATTATTCCAATTTGCACTATTAGCCCAAATATTATCTCGCATAACGAATTTCATTAATTTAGAATAATTCCTCAAATTAAATTCCAATTAAAGTCAAATCTCATAATCATGCCTACTGGTCTTCCTTAAGGTTAAGGGTATTCACAATGTCACCAAAAATATTATTCAAGGGTTAACACCATTAAAATTCAATTAAGGAAAAACTTTACTCATTCTGGGAAGGTCGATCGATCGACCTTTACCTTCGATCGATCGATGGTGGTCGATCGATCGACTGAAGAACATCGATCGATCGAACGCACCAGGTCTGTTACGGACTGCTTCGTTTTACAGTTACAATTTCGTTCCAAAACTCCATTTTTAAGCATGAAACTCCAAGACAAGGTTACTATAACATTATACTATCATCCTACAACAGTATTAACATTCTAAGTCCCATAATTCATCATTTAAAGGCTTAGTTTAGATCAAAACTACATCAAAATAATTTCCTGAATTCTTCCATTCAAGAACATCATTAAACTTCTTCTAACTCCATTTTTAATTCATCAAAGGTTCTGTTTAGAACATATAATTCATCCAGAATATCACTACATGCAATTCCTACATAAATCATGGCTTTTAACTTCCAATTAATGGGTCTAAATTATCTTCAAAAATCAGTTTCGAAAATCTCCTAAACATGGAAAGCATAGCTTGAATCAAATGGGTTTAAATCACTTGCCTTAATTTATCTCTGAATTTGGTGTTGAATCTTGAAGTTAAGTCTGTCCTCTCTCTCTCTTTCTGCAGAATTCTTTCCTTCTCTCTCTCTCTCAAGCTCTTCCCAAGGTTGAAGACAATGGAGGTGTGGAGGTGTGTTTGGTTTTTGGCAAGTTGGAATTGTATTTTAACTTCTCCCGTAGCCCATATAGTCTCTTAGTGTAGGTAGTGGATTAAGTGGGTTAAAGAAGAAGTCAGATTGTAATTCCAATTTTCGTCACTTTTTAATTCCCAAAAATACAAATTACCAAAATACCCTTTATGATGCCGGTATGGCCTAAAAATACCCCGGGACCCAAACTAAACTTCCGGCTAGTGTTTTCTGACTATCTCGACCCTTCCGGACGCGTTGGCACACTCAAAACGACCATACGGTTAATGGAACTAAAATTCACTTTTTAATTTAAAATAATAAAATACCATGACGCGGCGGTCACACGCGTCTCAACAAAAATTCCCAAATTGCCGTATTTAAATCTCACGACAATTTCAATATTACCAATATTCATATATTGCCATATATACACATTATAATCAAATACTAACTCACATCTCGTTAATATTTTTATCCGGATTAATTTCCAAATTAACACGCATTTAATTCAATTAATCCCAAAAATAAATATCACAGAAAATACGGGGTATTACATACTTCCCCCCTAATAACTGAATTTCGTCCTGAAATTCGGAAAAGTAAGGTACGCCTGGAAAATAGGCATCCTCCAGTGTTCAAAACAATTATAAATAGAAGTCCAAATTACTAAAACCCTCGCTTCACAATGAGTTTGTTTAACATACTTGATACTTTATCAGAATAATCTCGATAAATGCACTTCGCGTTGTGCTTAATAAACAACATTTTAGTAAAATACCTTATACATCATTGGCCATATTGTCTCAATATCCTTATGAGTCCGCACCTCACCACGCATTAACTCCTGCGTTTATCAATACATGAAACACCCATTCTGGAAGGATTCAATAACACATCTGACTACTTTAGTCCACTCTTTGAATCTCTATTCCCGACGTTGTGACCTTTACACAAGGGAAAAACCACTTCAGCCTGTTGGTGTTACACCAATCTTTATAAGTACCTAGTCCACCATAAATATATACGGGTGCTTTTTCCCCCCAAACGCTACCATTTGGTAATATCTGTTCCTCATGTCTACAATGTACCTCACTAGTTATACCCGATTTGGAATTGAAAATATCGCAATGAATCCAAAATTACTTTCATACAATCCATCAATCGTTAGTCACCTTGCGCCTGCACACCGGGTTTTAGGTGATACAACCCTCAGGTTGAATCGTTATTTCTCACTACATATAGTCACCCCACTTGAATGTGGATATCGGGGATTTCATCCCAGTTCTAAATAGCACTACGTAGAACTACGTATCGGCGTGTTCACTATCTAATAGTGTAAATTACCCCAAGTATATAACCATTTCTCTCCTTTTGGACAACATGTACCACATAACCATTTCTCACTTTTTCCACTTGACCCTCCCATTCTTGGAATCGTCGACTTGGTACAAAATTTATTTGGCGGTTCATCTAACCCTAACAGGTCTACTACGTACTATCCCTCTTTCAATGCCGATATTCACATAAACTTTCCCCCCCGTTCAAAGATACTTGATGATTTTATTCTCCCGACGAATACCAAAAGTTTGGAACTTTACCCCTTTTCACTACTTTGTACATAACTAGACATCATACCTGATTGACATCCTCATTTTATTTACTCTTGAATTACCCTCAACATTCGATTGATGGGAAAAATACCCCGCTCGCTCGGGGAGAGCGAACGATGCGCTACTATCGATAAACTAAACTAATCCACAAATAACAAGGTATACAGTATCCAAATCCCACAATAAAACAAGAAACCGCTATTCTCATCTTCAATTTAATACAACGAATCTCTCGAAATAATTACAACAATCCAACTATCTCGAAAATAAAATAAATCTCCAAATTTGAACGTGCTACACTGACTACACATGATATTCACTTACACCTTTTCTTATGATGTTAACCTCATATGTAATTATCTCGCCTGTCCGTGTTCCCTCTTCCTTTGATTTACACTTTAGCAATCCAAGGTGTGTATGCTCCTTATAACCCAACTATACGGTTTTTAAACATTATATACGCTTCATACAAATCTCAAACTCTTTATTGTCACTTAAAATACAACGGTGCTATACCACTAGGGCGTTCTCAATCGCTTCTGAATTACAAATCCTAAATCCTCCTTATCCTCAATGCGTCCCTCAACATGCCGTGCCAAAACTAATATTATTAGTACTTACATCGTACTTTACTAACAACTGGCTCTAATGGCCTTACTACATATTTTACTCTTTGTAACTTCCCATTATAACTACATACTTCCGTATCGATAGAGGTATCCAATTCATGAACGAAGGGCCACACTTCTCCTTACTACCAATCTTACACTAAGTTTCATGCGTGGAGTGTCTCGCAAAGCGAAATCCAAACAAGGAACCCCCCCGATACACTACTACCTAACATTGTTGGTCATCGGAATCCGTTAAGCCCTGTCCATAGTATGTACCCCTACACTCTCGTTTTCTCAACAAAGTTACATTTTGCCGCAATGACACGTAATCAAGGATCTCCCTTCGAATAACACTTTCTCTTGACACTGATGGTAATCACATTCCATATACACCACGTAACTAAGATCGGGGTTCTCAAAATCCCGTCCCCAGACATACAACTATGAGTATAAACTCCCAAATCTCTAACGGGGAATAAGACAATGCACTCTTTTTGTTACTACCTCACTATCGTTAATTATAAAAACCAACTAACTCTTTGTTGACTAGAAAATCAATTACATACGACTCATAATAATGAAATCCCTACGCATAATGGGATTCAATATCCGAGACCATTATACCACTTTGAAATCACAACATATTCAAATATATGTATATATATACCTATATACAAATGTACAATTGCGAGTCCGACCCTCTCACAGATGGGGCCTCGCCAGAACAAAACATGCTACCCCAAGGTGGCAATCAAAATAACTTGTAATACCAGTACACTATCGGTATAATCATATATATATAAAGCCATAAATAATAACATCTCATACTCATATAATACAGCACTAAAACGAGTAATATCAATAAAGCAACACCGCTATTAATATACCCATTCATCCTCCGCGGATGACAATAAAAGTAAATCCCCCACGCTATCAGGGAAAAATGTTCTTATATATAATAAAGTTACTGATATACTCACTAAATTCGACTCTCAAGTGAAAATAACAATAGTGACAAATGTAGCAACTCATTCACGCTACAACTAATATGCATCATCATCTGAGAATGTAACTCATACTTCTATTTTATCAATCGTCTCGGCTACTCAAATGGTTCCTGGACATACCACACATATCTGTCCCACACCGAATATTTCAATAACTGTTGCCTTCGCCAGGCACAATACCTTGATCCCTACTCTTGTATCGGGAATTTTTTTTATATCACACGGGTTTTACTCCCCACAGAAATATCTCTACACATACTCCACTTATCTTTTGTCTTACAAATCATGTTAAGGTGGTCCATCTCTCGGACGTTGGTAGTCTCGACTCAGACGACTATCTCTGTTGTTCCCTTAGTGTTGACGACTCTAAGGATCACGCTACTAATTTCCCACCTCTTTTACTGAAATTACCTTCGCTTGGTAGTAATTCCGCTATCGGATTATTTTAACGGTTTCTCCATTGGGTCTTCCATTGTGGTGCTTCTCCAACACCAATTTTTCTCCAGTCTTACTTTATGTAAGGTTCTCGATTCTCGTGTTTACCCCACCCGGGGATGTTTACCTCCCAATTAACATTATGTGCCAATACCATTTGCTTTAACCGTCCAAGCAGAGTCCTGCCCGAAGGACTTGCGATTCTCCTCTATAAATTCTTCCTTTAATATCCCCTTCTCCGTTTCACCTACTTCACCCGGTGTAGGGTTCATTAAATAACTTGATTTCTCCTCACAAAGTGACCTCTGTCCGGACCTCTCGTGTGAGTTCAGAACGACATTCGTTTCTCACCCTAACCATTTGATCACGGAACTTATGGTCAAACCATTCGTGTACGCCTTCTCTCGACGTTACATCCCACTATAAGTGTGGTGATTGTTTCTCCCTATAGAAACTCCGCTCTCACGTGATAAGAAAATTTTCATCAAATTTTTCACTCTAGATTTTCCATACGTCGACACGAGTCCAATTCTTTGGATACTTTGCGTTCGTTTGGCTAGCACATGCCGTCTTCTCCTTTCGAGTATTGCTACAGCTGGTTCTCTTCAATGTTACATTTAATTCTTACTCTCCCATTCCAACCTTGTTGGATGTGCCTAATTTGATCCCATTCCTACTATAGCCCTACCCTGAAGTCTCAGGTTGCGTCTTAGCCTTTTATATCATCCAGGACTTCCGTGCCATAGTATCGGTGACTTCAACTACGGTCATCCTTCTTTAAATAAATCAATTATTCTCAGTATAAGTTTGCCTCCTGCTGTTCATCCATCTGTCTTCGCCTGACGTACTGCATTGTTCGGTACTCGAATACACCCGATTGCAAATAAGGTTCACTACCATATGTATTAAAGCAGGAGAACGAAATCTCACCAAAGATATCAACAATCCTAAGCATAGGGCTCTATATCAAAGTAAGCTCAGCGGAAACATAATAAGCCGTTCAGATCCTAAAGGACACTAGAACCTGATGCTCTGATACCACCTGTGACACCCCGACTAATTAAATACCGGGTAGCTACTCCTTTATTAAATTAAATCAAAACGCCAAGTTGGCTCAGTTAATAGCATCACTGTCGAAAATATTTTATTATTACTAACCACCTAGTATTTAAAAATTAGGTTGCCAAATTTTAATTAAAGTCTGATTAACATGCAGTAAAAGATTTAAAGCAAGAATAATAACACCATTCACCATAATGAAGTAAACAGAATAACCGTCACATGATATAAATAAAACTGGAGGAAAAACTCCTCACAACACAATCCCACAACTGAAGTAAATAACGAAATACTGAATACTGAATGAATACATGCCAAAGTCTGAAAAACTGAAATGGAAATGTATCTAATAGAATTTGGGCAACATGCCCTACAACTGAGGAATACTGAGTAAGGAATCCAAATGATATAAGCGTCTAAAAGCAAATCCCTGTAGCTTCCACAAGCAGCTACAGCTCGTCATCTGAGTAAGAATCCTATGCATGGTGTCCTTGTGGCTGGGCACCTAAAATGGTTTTACAAAAAGTAGATTTGAAAGCAAACGGGTCAGAGCCCGAATGTGGAGATATTTTAAAAACCTGCAAGTGCTTTAAAAACATTTAAAACAATATATGCAAAATACATGTTAGGACGTGCTCTCACATGATATACTCACCTCTCGTCTAACTGTGCACTCCTAACGTTCCTGTACCCATTCATGTGTTAACTCATAACTATCTAAAGAGTTTCTAACACTACTACTCGGTTCACGATTAATTTCCAACCTTAATAATTAAATAGAGAGTTCTACTTTCATTCCTGGATTCCCAATTATTAACAAAACCATTTAATGATAAAAGTTCTCTTTTTATCTTTTCAAAACATTACCATAACTATACTCACAATTTAACATAGTAAATTCCTTCTCATTTAACCGTATATTTTCACATCATAAATATACAATACAAGCACCCAAAGGCTAAGCTGCGGTGCACACATACTCTGCTATCCATCCCGGTACATCACGTACATAAGGATCACACATTCCGAATCTCTCAGGAATTGTTCAGATAACAACATCACAAATAGTGGAGGCGAACACAGTCACCATCACATGGGTCACGCACATACCTACGCTCCCATGATCAGCAAAACTTATTAATATCCCAATAAGTCCTTCAATGACCTATGTTCATCGAGGTAACCAATCTAAATCCGGGCAACACAAGGATAAGAAGGCCCTTAAGCGAACGTAAACCTCCCGTGATAGCAAGTATGGTAGGTATGTCATACACATAAAGTTATATACTAAGCATTCACACATCTTAGATATCTCAATAATAATAAAGGTATACTCTACATCATTATACCATTATTCCAAATTCATATATTTCAAGTATCCCGATAATATATAAATTAAATTGTCGACACGTCTCACGTCGTAGTTTCTTAAACTTAAAACCTATCTCAAATAGACTATTAAGTCCCCATTATTCCCACATATAACATCTTTATACCTAAGGTCTTTACTTCTGCCCCAAACCTTATTCCATCAAATTATTCCAATTTGCACTATTAGCCCAAATATTATCTCGCATAACGAATTTCATTAATTTAGAATAATTCCTCAAATTAAATTCCAATTAAAGTCAAATCTCATAATCATGCCTACTGGTCTTCCTTAAGGTTAAGGGTATTCACAATGTCACCAAAAATATTATTCAAGGGTTAACACCATTAAAATTCAATTAAGGAAAAACTTTACTCATTCTGGGAAGGTCGATCGATCGACCTTTACCTTCGATCGATCGATGGTGGTCGATCGATCGACTGAAGAACATCGATCGATCGAACGCACCAGGTCTGTTACGGACTGCTTCGTTTTACAGTTACAATTTCGTTCCAAAACTCCATTTTTAAGCATGAAACTCCAAGACAAGGTTACTATAACATTATACTATCATCCTACAACAGTATTAACATTCTAAGTCCCATAATTCATCATTTAAAGGCTTAGTTTAGATCAAAACTACATCAAAATAATTTCCTGAATTCTTCCATTCAAGAACATCATTAAACTTCTTCTAACTCCATTTTTAATTCATCAAAGGTTCTGTTTAGAACATATAATTCATCCAGAATATCACTACATGCAATTCCTACATAAATCATGGCTTTTAACTTCCAATTAATGGGTCTAAATTATCTTCAAAAATCAGTTTCGAAAATTTCCTAAACATGGAAAGCATAGCTTGAATCAAATGGGTTTAAATCACTTGCCTTAATTTATCTCTGAATTTGGTGTTGAATCTTGAAGTTAAGTCTGTCCTCTCTCTCTCTTTCTGCAGAATTCTTTCCTTCTCTCTCTCTCTCAAGCTCTTCCCAAGGTTGAAGACAATGGAGGTGTGGAGGTGTGTTTGGTTTTTGGCAAGTTGGAATTGTATTTTAACTTCTCCCGTAGCCCATATAGTCTCTTAGTGTAGGTAGTGGATTAAGTGGGTTAAAGAAGAAGTCAGATTGTAATTCCAATTTTCGTCACTTTTTAATTCCCAAAAATACAAATTACCAAAATACCCTTTATGATGCCGGTATGGCCTAAAAATACCCCGGGACCCAAACTAAACTTCTGGCTAGTGTTTTCTGACTATCTCGACCCTTCCGAACGCGTTGGCACACTCAAAATGACCATACGGTTAATGGAACTAAAATTCACTTTTTAATTTAAAATAATAAAATATCATGACGCGGCGGTCACACGCGTCTCAACAAAAATTCCCAAATTGTCGTATTTAAATCTCACGACAATTTCAATATTACCAATATTCATATATTGCCATATATACACATTATAATCAAATACTAACTCACATCTCGTTAATATTTTTATCCGGATTAATTTCCAAATTAACACGCATTTAATTCAATTAATCCCAAAAATAAATATCACAGAAAATACGGGGTATTACAGTCGGTTCTCCCGGTCACACTTTTTCACAACCCTCAAACCATATCATCACTAACGACGTGTATACCTTTTATGTCTTGGTTGTGGCTAACTTCAATTTTTCAACTTTCGAAGCTTTGGTAACTGATGTTATTTATTCTACTGTACCTCTTTTTGATCTGGTTGTCTACCCACATATGTTGTTTGGGGATCTAATTCCTGATCTAGAGAGGTAAGTTGAAGATGCTCTAGATATTGGTCCACTTGTGTTGAGATATCCTTTCATTGTCATTGATGTTGGAAATGCTATGGAACCTTTTCATGATTTCTGTTATCATCTAAAATTGGCTTATGGATTAATTTCCTTAGCTGGGAAATTCCAATAATAAAGAATAACAAATAAAGAGATTATAACTACAGACCTTCTAAACTGGGAGAAATAAAGTGAGGTGAGAGACAAAGAAAAAAAAGATTTATGGTGTTCAACTTAATATCGTGCATATGTCCACAGGTGCAATGTTGATTATCTATATATTATTGGGTAATAGCCATGAAAGTTAGGAATACAAGCTTTTATGAGCTCTCTCTCCATCTAGGGCTGGCCTATAGCAATCTAGTTGAATAATTTCGGATCCCTTATCATGTGGGACTGAGTGTTATTTATAGGTAGTAATTAGGAATAGAATATTATGAGATAGATGAACTACCTTTATAGGTCAAGAAGTTACACCACTTACATTATAAGGAATAGATAATGATGATTTTGTTATAGGATGATAAAGGTGGGATAGTGACTAACTTCCTCACGTGCACAAATAAGATAGACGTGACCATTGATATTCCTCCACAAGTGCAGGCTGACGTGAGGTGTGAATTGACAGCGTATGTTCACACTGTTGATTAACGTTATATCGAAAGTAGCGATACGTTTAATGAAATAATAAATTTGAGCAAAATATTAACTTGGCCAACCTCAACTCTCCTGGACAATCAGAATATATATCAGGCCAACCTAACGTTCTTCCCTTAATGAGGACACATGTCACTTCCTGAGAGGTCCATGTGGTTCTCTATATTTCATAGTATAACAAAATAACCTAAGACTTCATGAATGACTGGAACTTATAGAATCTTCTCTGAAATAATGACCTTTCGAAGTGTTTGTTAGGTGAAATAAATGGATGAAGTGTTAATCAATGGTCGGCTTAACTTTGATCGTCTTGATTTATCCTCGGCCCATGCAAGAAAATTAACTTCTGTGATTTTTGAATGAGGTGGACATGTGTCAGATGATTCGAAATGGCATCTGGAGTAATCATCACGTACACTTGGGATGATGCATGAGCTTGTGCAGTGTACCTGTAGCGTCTATTGCCTTTTCAAAGATGAAGCAATTATGATCAACGACTTTTTTCCTCCAAACTCAAAGGATTTAAAGGACCAAGCCCCCATTATTTGAACTCCAAATCATTTTAAACTTTCAGAGTGCCTTTTTAGAGAGAAAAATAAACTACATCATCTTTTGGGTTCCATCGTCTTTACCGCTCACATCACTTTTCGGGTGCAGTTCTTATTTCTTCCTGTCTGCTATCAAGTCTTTTTTTAATTGAAGGTACATGATCGTTCGTCTTCTCAAGCTTTTAGGGTTTTCATCCCCCTTCTTCAAAATTTTTGTGATTAGAAATAGTTCAATATTTTTATATTCTTGGATTATTTAGTGCGTGTTTAATCCATTTAGGTGGCCATTGAGCTGGTTAGCCTAGGATTTCACCTTTTTAGGGTTTCGTTTAGGACTGGTACCCATCTCTTGTATTTGGGTAGCCTCCAAGATTTTCTAAGCCACCAAAACTCTGTTTTCAATCTTAATGAGATATCCTCCCATGTTATGCATTTATTTAAGATTTTAGTTGAATTAAAACCATCTTACCCTCATATTATTGCCAGGAGGTTTTACATCCTTTGCAAGTTATCTTCCTGAAAGATCAATCAGGACACCCAAATTATACCCCTAAGGAGACGTCTTCTAGTGGCTCTACCCCATTACCGACTGAAGCACCATTTGAGGATGCTGACCTTGAGGATCAAGAAGTAGATTGCCTAATTTCATAGTAAGTAGGTGTTGAGAATTTAGGAAACACTGTTAATATCTTCCATAAACTGTTGACTCTTCTTCTGAGGATGTTAGGTGAAGCAGAGCTTGGGATGTGAGGCCTGGCGGTGTGGGGATATTCCCATCCATTTCCCCTGTAAAAAAGCCAGTTGGTGAGGATACACTCAGTGAGGAGAGTGATTTAGGTGATTCCACAGATTCTTATGACCCCTCAAATACTTACGCGGGGTAGTGTGCTTATGATATCTTAGAGGATGAACTGGATAATCTTAGGTAACATACAACATCCCAATTAGCATTCAAACTAGGTTACCCATCAGTGAGGAAAGGGTATATGACAATTCCAATCTTGACGAGACTTGCCTTCCTTTTTAGGCCCTTCAAGTGGGACTTAGCCTACCCCTTCATCCTATCATCAGGTCAATTCTTGGTGGATATGATGTTACACTTACACAGTTTCCCCTTAATGCATATAGGACTATCCTGGGGGCCATGATGATTTGGAAGGCCCAAACTGGATTTGATCTCACTAGGGACATTTTCAGATTTGTCCATGGCCTGAAGAACAATGCAAAGGCCCCAGAGTATTATTATTTTTCCCCTAGCAGGTCACATTTAAGAATGGTTAAGGTTATTAAGACCATTAACCACAGTTCGAAAGGATAATTTACATTTGCAAAAGGTGAATGGGAATCCAGGGGTCTTGAAAAGGATAGGTCATGTAGGGTTCCACGTGAGTGGAATGGGACAAACGGAATAGGTAAAATTTGATACCTTCACACATCTTGCTTTTCTTTTTGTTGCCTTGTTCTAAAATTTCTATTATTTGTTTCAGTAAAGAAGGCCCCAAGGCTTCATACTGTTGTTTAAAATTTGGTGGAGGCTTCTTACGTACAAAAGGCCCCCATATTTAAAGATTTATTTTCTATTTCCAAGTTCATAGCTATATGATACCATACTCCTCCTAATGGGATTCCTCCAGTTCATGTTTTTGTTCCTTTGGAGAAAGGGGTACTTTTTTACACAAACTTCAGGACAGAGAATGATTTGGAGGTGGAGGTCAAAGTTAGGACAGGTAGCCATGTCCTCTTTTTTTATCGTTCATATCATACTTTCATTAGATTACTAACCTATTCATTCGCCCAGTTCATTCTCCTACTATTTCAAAGCCACTCTCAGATTACACACTTGGAATGGCACCAAGAAACATCGATCATAGGTCTATAGAATTATCTCACCAGAAGAGGCTCGTAGTAGAGAAAAAGATAGTTGAAGCTGAAAAAAGAGTTAATGCCGAAGAGAAGAGGCAGGATGAGCACAACGCTCGAAAGAAAGCTGAAGAGGATGTTGCTTAAATAGCCAAGTCCAAAGGTAAGGCTCTAATGTACTCTGGTGCAACTCCTGTTGGGGACAAAAGAACCCTTAAATCCCCCACTAATCAGAATGCTGCTAAGATCCCACGTGCGGTTGAGTCCAGGCTTGCACGTCGACTCGTGCATGGATAAGGATCTTCTCCCCACTATGGTGTGGTAGATGAGTTCAACTTTGATCCTACACACAAGATTTATTCTGAGGAGTAGGGGATTGACCCAAAATATACCTTCCATCATGATAATAATGCCACTAATTTGCTCGAGTATCATGGCCACGGCAAGGACTTTGAGTTCTTGAGAGGTTACGACCCAAACTCTTTGTGGAGACTGATTCAACATAGGCTATCTGTGGTGAGTTATGTTA
The DNA here is from genome assembly GCA_949130495.1 of Sambucus nigra. Taxonomy (NCBI): domain Eukaryota; kingdom Viridiplantae; phylum Streptophyta; class Magnoliopsida; order Dipsacales; family Adoxaceae; genus Sambucus; species Sambucus nigra. The sequence goes on along the minus strand of OX422222.1, from coordinate 459,785,307 downwards.
ACATTATGTTCATCATCTTTTTATCTACTCGTATCACTAACAAATTTTTATTTTTTTGTTGGCTCAGACCGCTGTGGCATCCACCATTTTGAAGGAGAAGGCTGTGACCAATAGCTATGCCTATGAAGAGCTTGCTGAGGAAAACCACAAATTAAAGGATGGGCTGAAGCATTCTACCCACAATCTCACGAAAGCCTGTGAAATTAAAGGAATAATACCACACTTGAGAAACCCCTATCTCTAGTTTGAATTTAAAATGGGTATTATAACTAAAATTTTGATTTTCTCTCAAAATGTAAGAGTGCAAAGTTAATCATCAAAGGGACATTTAATTTAAATAACCTAATTAAAATAGGATTAACATCAAATAACGGGATCACCCCACCCCTTGAAAGGGTTTCTAGCCTAACATGGTGATAAAACACAACAAATATAATATTATCAACAAACTAAGTACGAAATAAAAAAAAAAGTAGAGATAAGAGAACAAATCTTAGAATCAAGTCTTCTTGAATTGCAAGTTGAACTCCAAACTCTTCAATAAAATCGAAACTCTCACACTTTAATCCTCACAAACTCTCTAAAGAAAAATAAAAGAAATAAAAAAATAATTTACAAATATGCTTCTCTCTCTAATTTATTTTTCTACTCTAAACTATCTCTCTACAAAAAAATAACTCCCCCCTTTCAAATGGATCATATCTTGCTTTTATAATGGGCACATGAGCGCAACTGGCATAATTGGAAGGATAATGGTGTAGGATAAAATGGAGAGAGGTTTTGGAATTTAGGTGGGGGTAATTTAGGTGACACACAAGGTGAATGGGGGTATAATAGGAAATAGGATAGAAGTCTTTTATTAAACATGTGGGTTATTGGCTTTTAAGACAAGTGGGGTTCTTTTTAGTTGTTTGGCTTTGGTTAATAACAGAATCGTGTAGGATGGCTGAATGAGAAATGGGTCTTGTAGTAAGGGAGTCGGGTTTTGGGTTTGGGAATCGGAGGTTTGCCTAGGTTTTGGTCGAGTGGGTTAACATGTGGCGATGGATCTGGGTTCGTGGATTGGGATGGCAACGGGTACGGGTTGTTGGGTCGCACAGGGGCTGCTAGATTGTGGGTAAGGAATGGGAACCCGGGTAATGGTTGGTGGTTAAATCAGGTCTCGGGTAGAGAACGAAGCAGGTAAGGGTATTGGGTTCGCGGGTCAGTGGGTTTGGATTGCAGGTATGGGTCCAGATTGGGGACTACCGGGTTGGTCTTGTTTTATTTTTATTTTTTATTTTTATTTTTCTGGAAATGGCCGAAATTTGGATTCGATTTCGGGGTTCGGATTTTGAGCTCGAGGTTTGGAGTTCGATTTGTTTGGATTGTTGGATATGGATGAAATGGGTCGAGTTCGCGGGTTGGTGGAGGTAGGAGATGGGTCTGTTTATGGAGTTTGGAGAGAGAGAGTTGGGTGTGTCGTGAGGAAGATGAAGTGGGTATGTTTGTGTGTGGTAAGGGTGTATGGTAATTGGGTGTGAGTTGTTTGGGAGTAGTAAAGTGTATGTGAGTGTAGTATAGTGTGGGTGAGGTGTAAGGAGTGTGTTTAATTTGGACCCTTAAAATAACTATTTAATTAAAAAAATAAAAATAAAAAAATAAATCCTAACAAAATAAAACTAAAAACCTAATGAAAATAAAATTAAAGTCCAAAAAAATAAACTAAGAAAAGTAGAAAAATAAATTCGTAAAAAAACTTATCCTAATAAAAACTAAAAATCAAAATAAAACAACACTAAATAAAAGGAAATATAAAAAATTGCAAATAAATCCAAAAAATCTTAAAAGAATAAATTCTAGAAATAAATAAAATAAAATCTACTAAATTCCTAATCTATAAAATATAATTCAAATAATAATAAAAATAAAAACTACAAATCAAATAAAAATAAAACCTAAAGTCCTAAAAATATAAAATCTAGTAAAACCAAAAATAAACTACTAAAACTAATCCTAATAATAAAATTAAATAAAAATAAAGTCTAAAATTAAAAACTAATAAAAAAATAAAAAGAGCTAAAAAGTAAATAGAAAATAAATTTTAGGACATTCTAAATAAATCAAAAAGAAAACCTAAAAAACAAAAAGAAAAATCTAAAAAAAATCTAAAAACACAAACTAAACACACAAGGGGTTCGGGTGAAGGTTTGTGCTAGGTTAGGCTTGGGTAAGGTACGAGACGGGAGAATTGGCAACATAAATCGCACATCTGCCTAGAAATAAGCATTTGAACTCCGCAAACGGCGATCAAGCCTGCACAGTAGACAATTATGCATATAAGAGTCAATTTGTCGATAATTAGCAACTAAAATACGTCTATTAAGGGTATAAATGTATATTTTTGGATTCTTATCAATAATAAGGCCTCTAATTTGCTCGAATATCATGGCCACAGCATGGACTTTGAGTTCTTGAGAGGTTACGACCCAAACTCTTTGTGGAGAATGATTCAATATAGGCAATTTATGGTGAGTTATGTTAACCTTATGTTCATCTTCTTTTTATCTACTTGTATCACTTGCTAATTTTTATTTTTTTTGTTGGCACAAACCCTGCGGCATCCACCATTTTGAGGGAGAAGGTTGTGACCAATAGTTGTGCCTATGAGGAGCTTGCTGAGGAAAACCACAAGTTAAAGGATGGGCTGAAGCATTCTACCCACAATCTCACAAAAGCCTGTGAAATTAAAGGAATAATACCACACTTCAAAAATCCCTATCTATAGTTCGAATCTAAAATGGGTATTATAACTAAAATTTTTATTTTCTCTCGAAATGTAAGAGTGCAAAGTTAATCATCAAATGGACATTTAATGTGAATAAGCTAATTAAAATAGGATTAACATCAAATAATGGGATCACCCCACCCCTTGAAAGGGTTTCTAGCCTAACATGATGATAAAACACAACAAATATAATATTATCAACAAACTAAGCATGAAAAAAAAAGTAGAGATAAGAGAACAAATCTTAGAATCAATTCTTCTTGAATTACAAGTTGAACTCCAAACTCTTCAATAAAATTGAAACTCTCACACTTTAATCCTCACAAAATCTCTATAGAAAAATAAAAGAAATAAAAAAATTATTTACAAAGATGCTTCTCTCTTTATTTTATTTTTCTACTCTAAACTATCTCTCTACAAAAAAATAACTCCCTCCCATTCAAATGGGTCATCTCTTGCTTTTATAATGGGCACATGAGCGCAACTGGCATAATTGGAAGGATAATGGTGTAGGATAAAATGGGGAGAGGTTTTGGAATTTAGGTGGGGGTAATTTAGGTGACACACAAGGTGAATGGGGGTATAATAGGAAATGGGTAGAAGTCTTTTATTAAACATGTGGGTTATTGGCTTTTAAGACAAGTGGGGTTCTTTTTAGTTGTTTGTCTTTAGTTAATAACAGAATCGTGTAGGATCACTGAATGGGAAATGGGTCTTGCAGCAAGGGAGTCGGGTTTTGGGTTTGGAAACCGGAGGTTGCCCTGGGTTTTGGTCGAGTGGGTTAACATGTGGCGATGGATCTGGGTTCGTGGATTGGGATGGCAACGGGTACGAGTTATTTAATCGCACGGGGCTGCTAGATTGTGGGTACGGAATGGGAACTGGGTAATGGTTTGTGGTTAAAGCATGTCTCGGGTAGAGAACGAAGCAAGTAAGGGTATTGGGTTCGCGCGTCAGTGGGTTTGGATGCCAAGTATGGGTCCGGATTGGGGACTACCGGGTTGCTCTTGTTTTATTTTTATTTTCATTTTTATTTTTATTTCAATTTTATTTTTATTTTTATTTTTATTTTTATTTTTATTTTTATTTTTATTTTTATTTTTATTTTTATTTTTATTTTTATTTTTATTTTTATTTTTATTTTTATTTTATTTTATTTTATTTTATTTTTATTTTTATTTTTCTAGAAATGGCCGAAATTTGGATTGGGTTTCGGGGTTCGGGTTTTGAGCTCGAGGTTTGGAGTTCGGTTTGTTTGGATTGTTGGATATGGATGAAATGGGTCGAGTTCGCGGGTTGGTGGAGGTAGGAGATGGGTTTGTTTATGGAGTTTGGAGAGAGAGTTGGGTGTGTCAAGGGGAAGATAAAGTGGGTATGTTCGTGTGTGGTGAGGGTGTATAGTATTTGGGTGTGAGTTGTTTGGGAGTAGTAAGGTGTATGTGAGTGTAGTATAGTGTGGGTGCGGTGTAAGGAGTGTGTTTAATTGTTGGATATGGATGAAATGGGTCGAGTTCGCGGGTTGGTGGAGGTAGGAGATGGGTTTGTTTACGGAGTTTGGAGAGAGAGTTGGGTGTGTCAAGGGGAAGATAAAGTGGGTATGTTCGTGTGTGGTGAGGATGTATGGTAATTGGGTGTGACTTGTTTGGGAGTAGTAAGGTGTATGTGAGTGTAGTATAGTGTGCGTGCGGTGTAAGGACTGTGTTTAATTTGGACCCTTAAAAGAACTATCTAATTAAACTAATAAAACTAAAATAATTAAATCCTAACAGAATAAAAATAAAACTAAAGTCCTAAAAAATAAACTAAGAAACGTAGAAAATTAAATTCCTAAAAAAAACTTATCCTAATAAAAATAAAATAAAAACTAAAAATCAAAATAAATCAACACTAAATAAAAGGTAATTTGAAAAATTGCAAATAAATGCTAAAAATCTTAAAAGTATAAATTCTAAAAATAAATAAAATAAAATCTATTAAATTCCAAATCTATAAAATAAAATTCAAATAATAATAAAAATAAATACTACAAATCAAATAAAAATAAAACCTATGTAAGGACATTTTTGTCCATTAACAATTTATTATGTCGCACGCCGTTACACCGTTGAAGAAATTCAAGATTCATACATTCATCAACGGATCCGAATATCAAAAGAAGAAGAGGAATCAAGTCTGACAGCCGGACCGGTCCGCCTCCCTACCGGACCGATCCGCCCCTCAACCGGACCGATCCTCTTACTGCAGATCCAGTATACCCCGGACCGCAAGCGAACCGATGAAGCCTGGAATAAAAGAACCGATCCGGTCAATCGGACCGATCCGCCCCCAAGCCGGACCGGTCCGCCTGGGATAAACTCGAGCAGTTCCGTGTGTTTTTTTACCCACCATCTTATATTTCCTATATATATTACTATTCCGATGGTGTATTTCTTCAAGACTTTTCAAGACGATATTCAGAGTCCTAAATACTTTAAATCTTCACCTATTGAGCCCAAGACTTTAGGTTTTTTTATTCACACAAATTTTCAATCCTTTGTGAATCTTTTTGGTAACCCAAGAACACAACTTTGAGTTTGTTCAACCCTTGTGGAGAAGCCGTCTTTCTTCTTCATTGCTGCCCTCCTGGAAAGGGAAAATTCCAGTCGACACCCTTGTGGAGAAGCCGTTTCTCTTGTTCATTGCAGCTCTCCTGGAAAGGGCTATTTCCAGCCGCCGACATAGGAACCGACACCTGCGGGTATTTCTGTGTCACACTGTTTCTAGCCGTTGCTTTGAAGGTTTACCGAAAACACCGTGCGTTACACTTGTGGGCGATTATCAGGTTGTATGTAAGTCAATGGTCTTGTAAATTCTTTAAAGTTCTAGAAATAAAAGGTTTTGCCCTTCGGGGATTTTTCCTTAACTTTGTGTCGCATGCTTTATATTTGATGGGTTGATTTAGATGCATGTTTAAGGGTTGATTTTATTTGGTTTAAAAGTAGACGCTAATTAAATAAGGGTTCTTGGAAACTTGCGAATTTAATTTAAATCGATATTACACGCGTTCTAAACCTAAAGTCCTAAAAATATAAATTCTAGTAAAACTAAAAATAAACTACTAAAACTAATCCTAATAATAAAATAAAATAAAAATAAAGACTGAAATTAAAACTAATAAAAAATAATAAATAATAAAAAGAGCTAGAAAGTGATTAGAAAATAAATTCTAGGACATTCTAAATAAATCAAAAATAAAACCTAAAAATGAAAAATGAAAAATAAAAAATAAAAATCTAAAAACACAAACTAAACACACATGGGGTTCGGGTGAAGGTTTGGGCTAGGTTAGGCTTGGGTAAGGTACGGGACTGGAGAATTAGGTCCATAAATCGCACATTTGCCTAGAAATAAGCATTTGAATTTCACAAACGGCGATCAAGCCTGCACAGTAGACAATTATGCATATAAGACCCAATTTATCTAGAATTAGCAACTATAATGCGTATATTCAGGGTATAAAATTTACACTTTTGGGTGCTTATCAATAATAATGCCACTAATTTGCTCGAATATCATGGCCACAACTTGGACTTTGAGTTCTTGAGATGTTATGACCCAAACTCTTTGTGGAGACTGATTCAATATAGGTTATCTGTGGTGAGTTATGTTAACATTATGTTCATATTATTTTTATCTACTCGTATCACTTGCTAATTTTTATTTTTTTTGTTGGCTCAGACCGCTGCGGCATCCACCATTCTAAGGGAGAAGGTTGTGACCAATAGTTGTGCCTATGAGGATCTTGCTAAGGAAAACCACAAGTTAAAGGATGGGTTGAAGCATAATCTCACGAAAGCCTGTGACAAGATTTACAAGAGTGAAAATCAATTGGTTGAGAAGACTGTCTCCCTTAATAAGGTTGAGGAGGAAAGTCATAAACTAAAGGACAAAGCCGCCGCGGATGATCCCAAGCTTAAGAGTATAGAGGAGGCTCTAAAGAATAAAAATAATTATTTTATTGCATCCAATCAGGAACTGGATACGACTAACCAAAGAATAATTCGTCTTACTCGGAATCTTACTCATGCCAATGATGCTTTGGCTAGTGCTAAGGAGGTGGGCGTGGCTAAGTACAAGTCTTTTGTTAACAACAATGTTGACTACCTAAGTTTTTTCCTCGATGGTTATGAGGAGATCAAGAAGAGGGTGATGACTCATTACCCTGATATAATCAGAGTTGTGAGCAAGTAGGTAGGTGATGATGACGAAACCACAGCCTTGGTTGTCGAGTAGTTGATGGTTATGATGAAATAATTGCTAAAGATATTACAGGTTCCATCCAGACTATCATCCCTGAGGTAACTCCTATCACTGGTGATGATGCTTCTGAAGTTGTCCCAGCTACCATGTATGCTCAGATGTCTAACATCGCGAATGAGCATGCTTATGTGGCGTTGGTCATCTTCTTATTTTTTTGAAGCTTTTTGTTGATATCTAGCATTCTAACTTTTCTTCAAAAATTATGTAACTTTGTGAGGAATATCTTTCAGCTTCAAAAACTTGTTGCAATGATATAAAGCTTACTATTTACACCTTTTTATGTAAGTAAGTTTTATGGGTACTTAGTAGCGTACTGTTTTTGTTTACCGTTTCGTCTTGTTAATTGATTTAATGTTCATAATCGGCCTCCTTATAGTTTAATCTTAGTGTAATACCCCGTAATTTTAATGACTTTTAAAAAGGGTTATATTTTAAATTAATGGATTAATTGGATTTTATTATAAATTAATTCATTTGGGTTTTATCCGAATTGTGGATATTAAAATGTATGATTCTGAATATTACTTAAATATATTTAGGTAATATATGAATATGATGTCATTGATATGACGGTATGATATAAATTCGGTAATTTGAATTTTTAGACAGACGCGGTATGGGACGTGTCGGGACTAATTTATTAAATTAAAAAGAAAATTTATTTTCTATCGACCTTATAGTCATTTCGACTGCGTCGTTGCGTCCGGAAGGTTCGAAATAGTCAGAAAAGTCTATTTGGATGTTAATTTTGAGTCTCGGGTCATTTGGAAATGAAAAGACAACCCAAAAGGGCATTTTGGTTATTTTTACAAGGGGGGTGAATAGTGATTTCGGGTTTTGTCTTATTATAAGTATTTGGAGATTAGTGTATGTAAGTTCATTTCATCTCTTTTACACAAAATTGAAAAGTCATCTTCTTAGAGAGAGTGGAAGGTTGCTTGGAAAGAAAAAGAAGTTTACTTGGGAAGGAGGAGAACCAAAGGTCAAAGGTCACCACCGCCATCACCACCTATGTTATTCAACCCCAAAGGATCAGATCTTCATTAAAGGCAAGTGTTTGATATTTTCAATTTAAGTTCGTATATTGTCCATGTTAGGATAGTTATAAAAAGAGATGATTTTCATGCTTGGAAGATAAAAGGATATAGTTGTTAATGGATTTTTGGAATCTAAAAATATATAGGAATTAAACTCATGTTGTAGGTAGTTAGTAATCCAATAAATATTCATCAATCTGCGGAAGAAATTCTGAAAATAATTTAGTGTTCTTGAAGATAATATGTTGATAATTTTCTGAATTTAGTGTTCTTGAAGATAATATGTTGATAATTTTCTGGAAAAAGAGGCAAAAACGAGTGGAATGAGAAGAGCCAATTTGGAATGTTTAGATCTTCTTTTTTAGTGCATTTGGATGAGATTTAAGAAAAACTCAAAACACATACCTGACTCAATTTTTCGTGTAGAATCTAAATCTGAAGTCGGATTGATGATTTGAATAATTTTTGGATCTGATTTTTCTGAGTATTTAAAATATGAGAATTCATGATGTTGTTTCTTTTTAATGTTGGTTGTTATCCCAAAACTTTTGTAGATCTTCGGTGATTATTAATTGGATATTATGGGACTTAGAGAAGATCAGTAAGCCCTAGTTAAGATTTGAATTAATTTGATTGGGATTTAATTGATTAGAATTATGATAATTAAAGTTAAAGAGATTTCGGTTGCTAGATTCATGTGTTGGATTCTAATCTGCTTGTATGAGGATTAAGGATAGTTCAAGTAGGGGAGATTTAATATAACACCTGGGTAGCCTTAGGGTTACAATTTAAACATCAAGGACTGAGTTAAAGCCCATTATTGATTTCGCAAGGGCTGAGTGTAGTACAAGAGCGTAGTGGTATGGCTCCTGGATAGAGATGGGAGTTTAGAACACATTTGGTTGAAAGAGGGGATGAGGTTATTCCGATCGCATATTTGAAGTTAACGAACCTCCTCGATCGACAAATTTAAGTAGTAGTGTATTGGAGGGGTTCCTTGTTTAGATTTCGCTTTGCGAGACGCTCCGCGCATGAACCTTAACGACGTCGGGAGTGGAGAGATGTTATAGGATGCGAGGATAATTAAATTATGAAGTAAAGATATGATATTTTAATACGTGGAATTTAAAAGATATATAATGCTACGTATGGGAATTATCTTAGGGTAGTGATATTACCTTATTGATATTATATTATAGGTATGATGATGCCTATTTGATTGATTGATGATTTATGTGTATGACATACCTAGCTTACTTGCTATCGGTGGGAGGTTTGCGCGTGAGGGCAGTCATATCCTGATGAATCCATGGGATCTTTAATTTGTCGCTCGAGAACATAGGTCTATGAAAGACTTATCGGGGAGTTGATAAGTCCGCTGACTATGGGTACGTAGGTATGTGCGTGACCCATGGGTATGAGAACTAAGTTCGCCTCCAATGATTGTGTTGTTGTTAATGGTTCGAGGTATCCTCACCGAACCTTTTGTCCCCTTTTCGGCGATCAGCGATATTGGGACATGATAGCAGAGTAATGCATTGCACCGCAGCTGTGACTCGGGGTGCCGTATTATATATGAATATATATAATGAATTAAATGATTGAATGGTTATATTGTGGTTAAGTCATCTACTGTGTGATAATTGTAGATAAAGGCGAATTGAGAAAAGAATGGAATTAAATTAATGAAGGTTTATTCTTATAGAATTGAAAAGCTTAATTCATATTAATGAGAAATGATTCATGTTAATGAGCAATGATTCATATAAATGAAAAATGTATAAGAATGATTATATAACGTATGGTATGGGACATACGGGGTTATGATATGGGAATGGAATTATATTATGAAATTGTTAAAGAGAAATCATTAACTAGGAGGTTAATAGGAAACGTTAAGTGTGCACTCTAGTTGAGAGGTGAGAATGGCAAGTGAGAGTTAGGTCTAACATGTACATAATAAAAGATTTATTGCACTTGTTAAATACTTGCTGTTTTAAAAATCATTTACACATTCGGGCTCTGACCCGTTTCCTTGCATATTTTCTTTTCTATTGTATCTTCTATATCAGGTGTCCAGCAACAGGGACGCCAACCTTAGCGGATTATGGCAGGCTATGGATTTATGGAGTTTTGCTTAGACGCATATCATCATTTGATTCACAGTATTCTCTTAGTAGGGCATGTCGCTCAAAGGATTTAGTTATCTTCTTCTATTGGGGTCAAATACTATGGTATTCGTGTCATTTTAATACATTTGATATTGTTGGGATTACTGTAATGGATTAATATTATTTGGAAATGTTTATTCCAATTGCATGCAAATTATTTTGTGTTATCTAATTGGTTATCAGTGTTGTAGAATAAAATGTGTTGTGTTATTCTTAAACTAAAAATGGATTTTGTTGAAATTTAAATTTGGAAAGTTTTTAACACCAGCTTAATTGGGTATTGGGTGAGTTGTAAATGTTTTCGACAGCGATGCTAAGAATGAGCCAACTGTATATTTTGTTTTAATTTGGTATGGGACTGGCCACCCGGTATTTAATTGGGCGAGGTGTTACAGGTGGTATCAGAGTATCAGGTTCTAGTGTCCTTTAGGATCTGTACGGCTTACTGTGTTTTTAGCTTAGCGTTCTTTGATATAGAGCCCTATGTTTAGGATTGTTGATCTCTTTGGTAAGATTCCGTATATATCAGTGAATCTTATTTACGTTCGGGAGTGATCGAACAAAGAAGTATGGCAGATGAGGGCCATTGAATGGATAGCGGAGATCGTACTTAGGAGGTTATGAAGTATGTTCGAGTATGATGACCGTAGTCGAGGTCACCCCTATTATGGAAAAAAAAATTGAGGAGAGTCATTAGTAGAAGTTCTTGAAATGCGGGAATTATGTGTGTAACCTAACGAAGGCAATATATTCAAAGGCTTGGGCATATAGTCGAGTGTGGTGAACTAGAACTGAAAATTTGGGGTAAAAATTTTGTTGACTCATCGGAGGAAAGTTATAATATTGGGATTCGACAACCACCACCCGCGAACGAGGGTATGTTTTCTATCTAAGGAATTATGAGGCGTATTGATTTTTGTAGCGATTAATATTATATGGAAAAATGGGTTGCTAAACTTTGACAATAGCACTGTTATTTACGTAGACTCACCGACGGGTGTAGGATACCTATATTTTCATGTCATCACGTGGGTTTGATTTTTATTGCGGAATTACTTCCTTTGGGCATGTCCGAGCATGATGTGACTATCGTCATGCATTGACTTGTGGTATACGAGAGCGTATGTACTACTATTAGCCAGCATCTTGTCTTCTAGAGAAGAGTAGATGAGTAGACTCTATTTGAAATCAATAAAACCTAAAAAAAAAATTATTTATATTGATAAACCTGATATTTTTTTTTCGATAAACCAAATTTTTATACACTATTGAATAAGGACCTTAGGAGTTTCGATGACCGACTACTTTAGGAAGTAGTGTATCGGGGTGGTTCCTTGTTTGGATTTTGCTTGCGAGACACCCCACGCATGAAACTAATAACCGTTGAGAGTCGAAATAAGTTAGGCCCTTAGGATATGAGTTTATAACCTTTGCTATTATAATGAAAGTTGTACGATAGGGTGTATGGGCGCCCTGGATGATTGGATTGTAGTAGTTTTCAAAATTGTGAAACAGTAAGTAGTTGTGACTTCAGGATTTATTTGTTTAATAAGTGAGGATCATTTTTCCCAAACTTTGTCACGAGGACGGTATAGGGAAGATTGGGTATAATTTAAATTTGATTCAGTTGGAACTATATGGTGAGACTTAGTGTAACATCGATGGGGATTTTCGTTAATGTACTGTATGGGCGGTACTACTTAGATTTCTTGCAATGTGAGATTTATACTCAGAGTTGACCTTATCAGTATGGTTCATTTTTCAGAATTTCGGGACGAAATTCTGTTATAAGGGGGGAAGTATGTAATACCCCGTAATTTTAATGACTTTTAAGAAGGGTTATATTTTAAATTAATGGATTAATTGGATTTTATTATAAATTAATTCATTTGGGTTTTATCCGAATTGTGGATATTAAAAAGGATGATTCTGAATATTACTTAAATATATTTAGGTAATATATGAATATGATGTCATTGATATGACGGTATGATATAAATTCGGTAATTTGAATTTTTAGTCAGACGCGGTATGGGACGTGTCGGGACTAATTTATTAAATTAAAAAGAAAATTTATTTTCTATCGACCTTATAGTCATTTCGACTGCGTCGTTGCGTTCGGAAGGTTCGAAATAGTCAGAAAAGTCTATTTGGATGTTAATTTTGAGTCTCGGGTCATTTGGAAATGAAAAGACAACCCAAAAGGGCATTTTTGTTATTTTTACAAGGGGGATGAATAGTGATTTCGGGTTTTGTCTTATTATAAGTATTTGGAGATTAGTGTATGTAGGTTCATTTCATCTCTTTTACACAAAATTGAAAAGTCATCTTCTTAGAGAGAGTGGAAGGTTGCTTGCAAAGAAAAAGAAGTTTGCTTGGGAAGGAGGAGAACCAAAGGTCAAAGGTCACCACCACCATCACCACCTATGTTATTCAACCCCAAAGGATCAGATCTTCATTAAAGGCAAGTGTTTGATATTTGCAATTTAAGTTCGTATATTGTCCATGTTAGGATAGTTATAAAAAGAGATGTTTTTCATGCTTGGAAGATGAAAGGATATAGTTGTTAATGGATTTTTGGAATCTAAAAATATATAGGAATTAAACTCATGTTGTAGGTAGTTAGTAATCCAATAAATATTCATCAATCTGTGGAAGAAATTCTGAAAATAATTTAGTGTTCTTGAAGATAATATGTTGATAATTTTCTGAATTTAGTGTTCTTGAAGATAATATGTTGATAATTTTCTGGAAAAAGAGGCAAAAACGAGTGGAATGAGAAGAGCCAATTTGGAATGTTTAGATCTTCTTTTTGAGTGCATTTGGATGAGATTTAAGAAAAACTCAAAACACATACCTGACTCAATTTTTCATGTAGAATCCAAATCTGAAGTCGGATTGATGATTTGAATAATTTTTGGATCTGATTTTTCTGAGTATTTAAAATATGAGAATTCATGATGTTGTTTCTTTTTAATGTTGGTTCTTATCCTAAAACTTTTGTAGATCTTCGGTGATTATTAATTGGATATTATGGGACTTAGAGAAGATCAGTAAGACCTAGTTAAGATTTGAATTAATTTGATTGGGATTTAATTGATTAGAATTATGATAATTAAAGTTAAAGAGATTTCGGTTGCTAGATTCATGTGTTGGATTCTAATCTGTTTGTATGAGGATTAAGGATAGTTCAAGTAGGGGATATTTAATATAACACCTGGGTAGCCTTAGTGTTACAATTTAAACATCAAGGACTGAGTTTAAGCTCATTATTGATTTCGCAAGGGCTGAGTGTAGTACAAGAGCGTAGTGGTATGGCTCCTGGATAGAGATGGGAGTTTAGAACACATTTGGTTGAAAGAGGGGATGAGGTTATTCCGATCGCATATTTGAAGTTAACGAACCTCCTCGATCGACAAAGTTAAGTAGTAGTGTATTGGAGGGGTTCCTTGTTTAGATTTCACTTTGCGAGACGCTCCGCGCATGAACCTTAACGACGTCGGGAGTGGAGAGATGTTATAGGATGCAAGGATAATTAAATTATGAAGTAAAGATATGATATTTTAATACGTGGAATTTAAAAGAGATATAATGCTACGTATGGGAATTATCTTAGGGTAGTGATATTACCTTATTGATATTATATTATAGGTATGATAATGCCTATTTGATTGATTGATGATTTATGTGTATGACATACCTAGCTTACTTGCTATCGGTGGGAGGTTTGCGCGTGAGGGCAGTCATATCCTGATGAATCCATGGGATCTTTAATTTGTCGCTCGAGAACATAAGTCTATGAAAGACTTATCGGGGAGTTGATAAGTCCGCTGACTATGGGTACGTAGGTATGTGCGTGACCCATGGGTATGAGAACTATGTTTGCCTCCAATGATTGTGTTGTTGTTAATGGTTCGAGGTATCCTCACCGAACCTTTTGTCCCCTTTTCGGCGACCAGCGATATTGGGACATGATAGCAGAGTAATGCATTGCACCGTAGCTGTGACTCGGGGTGCCGTATTATATATGAATATATATATATATATATATATATATAATGAATTAAATGATTGAATGGTTATATTGTGGTTAAGTCATCTACTGTGTGATAATTGTAGATAAAGGCGAATTGAGAAAAGAATGGAATTAAGTTAATGAAGGTTTATTCTTATAGAATTGAAAAGCTTAATACATATTAATGAGAAATGATTCATGTTAATGAGCAACGATTCATATAAATGAAAAATGTATAAGAATGATTATATAACGTATGGTATGGGACATACGGGGTTATGATATGGGAATGGAATTATATTATGGAATTGTTAAAGAGAAATCATTAACTAGGAGGTTAATAGGAAACGTTAAGTGTGCACTCTAGTTGAGAGGTGAGAATGGCAAGTGAGAGTTGGGTCTAACATGTACATAATAAAAGATTTATTGCACTTGTTAAATACTTGTTGTTTTAAAAATCATTTACACATTCGGGCTCTGACCCGTTTCCTTGCATATTTTCTTTTCTATTGTATCTTCTATATCAGGTGTCCAGCAACAGGGACGCCAACCTTAGCGGATTATGACAGGCTATGGATTTATGGAGTTTTGCTTAGACGCCTCTCATCATTTGATTCACAGTATTCTCTTAGTGGGGCATGTCGCCCAAAGGATTCAGTTATCTTCTTCTATTGGGGTCAAATACTATGGTATTCGTGTCATTTTAATACATTTGATATTGTTGGGATTACTGTAATGGATTAATATTATTTGGGAATGTTTATTCCAATTGCATTCAAATTATTTT
Organism: Sambucus nigra; assembly: GCA_949130495.1. Taxonomy (NCBI): domain Eukaryota; kingdom Viridiplantae; phylum Streptophyta; class Magnoliopsida; order Dipsacales; family Adoxaceae; genus Sambucus; species Sambucus nigra. The sequence goes on along the minus strand of OX422222.1, from coordinate 459,770,231 downwards.
GTGTTATCTAATTGGTTATCAGTGTTGTAGAATAAAATGTGTTGTGTTATTCTTAAACTGGAAATGGATTTTGTTGAAATTTAAATTTGGAAAGTTTTTAACACCAGCTTAATTGGGTATTGGGTGAGTTGTAAATGTTTTCGACAGTGATGCTAAGAATGAGCCAACTATATATTCTGTTTTTATTTGGTATGGGACTGGCCACCCGGTATTTAATTGGGCGGGGTGTTACACTTAGCATCTTGTTAAGTGAGGTTTATCCCACTTGATCTGCCTTATTAGCTACCTGCTTTTGGACAAACTTGAGTTGTCCTGATCTAGGCTCAACCGGTGTTTGTGCCAGCTTACTAGTCTTATGAACAAAGATCGTCATTCTGACTATGTGTCAATAATGATTACCTGGGTCGACCAAAGTTTATTGTGAGCTATCGTTGCATTGGATTATGGTTTGATCTTATCGCCCATAAAGCATAGATTCCCTTTACTTGGTAATACTACTTCTTGTTCACGATCTGTCCTAAGATGAGATCGTACATGAAGTTGAACTTCTTGTTCGTGACTTGTTTGTCCAATGAAGTCATACATGAAGTTTGTGTTATGTTAATTCCTCTTATCAGAAATATGTCATATGATAAGACTGCACATGAGGTTAATGTTGACAATGAACATTGCTGGGGGTACGTACATACCCCATGTCCACAAAATAAAGAAACAAAAATAAGTGATGGTATTATAAAAAGGGGATGGAACATTTATTTATTGCAAATAGATATTACATACTCCGTAAAAACTTATCATTACATCACTGATAGTATTTTCGTAAGTGATTGGCATTCCATGGATTTTTAAACTGCTCTCATTCTAAGATTTCAATCTTGTAGTTTCCTGGCTTGACAACGCTGAAAATATAATGGGGGTCGTGCCAATTGGGTTCCATCTTGTTTCCGTTTTGGATGTCCCTTTTTAGGACATAGTCGCCTTATTTTAAATTTCTCGGCCTCACACTTCGATTGTAGAATTTAGCAGTTCTCTATTGGAAAGTTGCAACGCTAAGTGCGACACTCTCTCTTACTTCTTCCACTAAATCAAGATCTAACCTCATCATTGGGTTACTTCATGGTAAATTAAAATTGAGGACTCATTGATTGGGCAGGTTGATTTCAGTTGGTACCACCGACTGTACCAAAGGCCAAAATGTAAGGAGTTTCTCCTGTTTTAGTCCTAGGGGTTATGTTATAAGCCCAAAAAACACTCTAAAAATCATTTATCCATTTCCCCTTCACATAGTCCAGTCTCTTCTTCACTCCATCCAACAAAGTTTTATTGGTTACCTCAGTATGACCATTGCACTATGGATGGCTAGGCGCATAATGCAACTTTTGTATCTTGTAGCGGGTGCAATATTCCTCGAGTTATTGGTTATCAAACTGAGTGCCATGGTATGTGATAAAATCATATAGCATTCCATATCGGAAGATATTGTTGTTCTAGATGAATTGGAATACCTTCTCATATGGCATATCTACAAGTGGTTCAGCCTCCCTCACTTAGTGAAATAATCCATAAAAAACACAAATACTTGAATCTTCATCTGGTTTTTGGTAATGGGTCGACCAAATCAATCCCCCAAATTTTGAAAGCCCAAGGTGAAGTAATCGACATGAGTGAGGTTCCTATAGTTTAGTGGACTTTGGAATATTCCTGGCACGTCACACTTCCTGGCATAATATGTGCAATCCGCATTCATAGGGGGCTAGTAGTATCCATGTGTAGCCACCTGCTTTACCCGTGACCTTCCTGCTGAATGTGCCTCGCAGTACCCCTCATGTACTTTTTGATAGATCATTCACTTCGGTCGGATGAACACATCGTAGCAGTGAGACGATATAGCCCCTTTTGAATAAAATTCCTCCTTCTAAAATGTGGCTCAAGGCCTTGTAGCGAAGTTTCCTTGCTTCTTTCGGATCAGTTGGTATTGTGCCATTTTCGATATACGTCCGTATCGGATCCATCTAAGATGGTTCGTGGTTTATCTCTATGATATTAATTGTCTCTTCATTAGTTCTGTGATATATAAGAATATCCATAGAGACAGTTCTTCGTAGTTATGTTCTTGTGGTTGATGCTAACCGATCAAGGGCGTATGCTCGAGCAATTTCTACTATGGGAATTCTGATCACTCTGACTCTAGGGAATTTTGTGAGCCACCATTTCGTCTTGGATAAGTACTTGATCTTTGATTCTTCTCTTGCCTCATATATCCCCAATAATCAATTGATTACCGACTGTGAATAACTGTGGGCCAAAATCTGCTCGGCGTATAGTGGCAAGGCTAGCTTAAATCCTTTATGAGCTCCTCGTATTCTGCCTCGTTATTAAAGGCTTTAAATTGGAACCAAAGAGCATATTCTACAATTATTTCTTCTGATGCTGTGATTTATCAAGCCCACTCCACTCCCAATAGTGCAGGATGAGCAATCCACAAATAGTTTCCATATAAAAAGTTCCTATTCGAATTCCCCCAAGTAAACTCTCCACGTCTGAATAGTTTTTTTGCTTGCTCCACGTCAAGAGAAAGTTCTTCTTGTATTATTGACAATTATGGAACATCCTTACCCTAGTTTGATAACAGAGTGGTCGAGAAATCTCCCACAGGAGTCTGCTCGTCTAGCTTGATTGGTGGGCTCTCTTTCGAAGAAGTCTACTTAGTTTTATTTGTGGTTGAGCCCTCTTCCGTAAAAGTCTGATTTGCCATAATTTTTTAGCTCCCTTCGAAGAAGTCTGCTGATCAGATACTGCCCACAGTTGATCAACACTTCCAGATATCAAATGTTCATTGTGACTAACCATCATCACGCCTCCTTGAAAGAGAACAAGACCCTGTATTAATGCTTCCACAACATCCAAATCAAGATGATTTGACGGCTCATCGAGTAGTATATTGTGAGGTTTTTTGAAAGTTATCTTCGTAAATGCAATTCTACTTTTCTGACCGCTAGACAAGGTGTACATTAGCTACAGAGCAAGAATTCCAGTTACACCAAAAGAACCCAAGTGACCATGAAGCATTTGTTCAGGCACTCCCGGGAAATAGCGCATCATATATAGAAGTGGATATGAGGTTAGATCAAGCCCATCAACATGATGCTAACTAAACACATCAATGCGAACCTTAGCTGACCGAAAAACTATCCCGGAGCTTGGTTGAAGCACCCCTACAATCAGCTTAAGTATGGTTGACTTTCCAATTCCATTTGGACCAACCATTGTTACGCGGCTATCAAGATCTATCCCAAATTTCAAATTCTTAAACATCAAGGGGCCCCTGGGATACTCGAAAGATGCATCACTGAAACTTATTATAGATGCGCCTAGTCTGTCATCCGGAGTGGGGAAGTCAAATTTGTAGTCGGGATCATTGACAACTTCATCCACATAACCCGATCGATCCAGTGCCTTAATTCTTGACTGAACAAGAGATGCACGCTTCGCGTTGTATTGAAATTTATCAATAAAAGACTGCATATGCTCCCTAGAACATTCATTTGATTCGAAGGCTTTCTGCTGGTTCTTAAGTTGTTCCGCTCGTGTCCTCTCAAATGTGTCCTAATCACCTTTGTAAGCAGTCAATTTTTTTCCTTGCAGATATAGGATATCTGTGACTACCATGTTCAAGAATTCTCTAGCATGAGAAACAATAATAAATGTTTTTGGCCATTTCATCAGGTACAATTCCAGCCACAACATAGCATGAAGATCAAGATGGTTCCTAGGTTCATCAAGTAGTAACAAATCAGGCTCAATAAAGAGTGCACGAGCAAGAGCTATCCGCATTCTGCATCCTCCAGAAAAGGTTCTTGTTGCCCTGTTCTGCATATCTGTAGTGAAACTAAGACCCCCAAGGATGGAAGTTGCACGTGACTCGGCAGAATCCGCATTAATAAATTCAAGCCTTTTGTATATGTATTCAAGCTTTTACGAAATGGCACTATTGTCAATCTCCCCGTTTACTCCACTATCCTCTAATTCTTTCTGTAATGAAACTATATGAGCTTCTTCTATACGTTATATTCTAAATGTACTAGAAATGACAAACTTCTTCTCTGGGGTTATATCTCTTCATGTAACTGGTCAAAACCTTGGTTTATGTGTGGTGACTTTAATACAGTCACCGACCCTATGGACAAATTTGGAGGCAATCCTATAAACATCAGAGGTGCTGCTGATATGATTAATGCTATGGATGGATGTGGCCTAAACTTTCACCAATAGGACACTTTTATCTTCTTCACAGATTTTGTTGGAGGCTATGTGGCTGCTACTCAAGTGACTTTAAAGTCTCAGAATATTCAGACTTTTGAACAAATTTAATCCTTCTATCCTTGTTTGCCTTGAACCTATGATTGATTCTAGTATAGAAGCATCATATAGCAACAAATTTGGTTTTCAACATGTCATTTGTAATGATTTAAGAACAATTTGGTGTTTCTATAAACATGACATAAATTTCCATTATCTCCCAAATGAATCAATGCCCTACAGTTAGACTTCATCACCCTACTTTTTATTCTTCTTCTATATTCTATATGGTATATGCTAAATGTACTAGAAATGACAAACTTCTTTTCTGGGATTATATCTCTTCATGTAACTGGTCAGAACCTTGGTTTATATGTGGTGACTTTAATACAGTCACTGACCCTATAGACAAATTAGGAGGTAATCCTATAGACATCAAAGATCCTGCTGCTGATATGATTAATTATGTAACCTGCATAGTTATTCTAAGCTAATTTTGAATCAAAAAGTGAAGGAAAAAATAATGGAATAAAAAAATTTAACCTATTAGCATCAAAGTGTTCCAGATTTTGGTTGATATTTTTGTTATGATGCAAATATTGTTGTTTTATGTACTGAAGGGAGTTTAGTGGGAATTCAACTTCCCAATTGGGATAAATATTTAGCTTTTTGTAGTGTCAAAACCTTCATTTCATCTATGTGCGGTGAATTAGGATGGATATCATTTCTTCATTTATCTCATGCTGTGTGTCCATGTTAACATATTTGTGTATACCAATTTTGCAGACAAAATTTGATATAGACATGTCAAACCGGGTTGTTTCGAGATATGTATTCAATAGAATGTCCTCTCGATATAGTTATCATCACTACCGTCTTAAGAAGCATTTTAAGAAGTTCGGTTTGGAAGAGGTGCGGGATCACCCACATCGAAAGGTTTCGTCAAAAGAAGATTGGGATTTTCTATGCACACTTTGGAGTAGTCTGAAATTTATGGTATATGACAAATATATTTTATATAGTTTTTTTTCCATTTTATTCCATTAAAAGTGTCTTAAAAAGATATATGTTGTACTATTTCAGACTCGTTCACGCAAATGTGTTGAAAGTCGCAGAAAAGCTCGATTTAATCATCGGGGTGGATCAAAATCATTTGTGCAACACGCATATGAGGAGGTAATGTGGTAATTAATTGCTCAAACCCTTTGGATCAGCGGTGGGTTCAAAATATAATTTTGTAATTGTGATGTTATTGTATTACACCGAGTTTGGTTACAAAATTATCTTCTATAATTTAAAAAAAAAAGTAATTTTACTTATTTTTTTTCCTTTGTAAGGCCTTGGACCATGTTTGATGAATGGAAAATATTTTAAACTTTGAACTTTATTTCATGTTAGATGTTAGGTTTTCATGCAACTCTTAGATAATATTTTTTTATATAACTATCATATGGGTTTTCTTGCTTATTTTTTATTGCATGATGATGGTCAGATAAAAGAGACACCAAAGGAGCGTATTGACATTTTCATGACACACATTACAACAGTGACAGAGGGTGGATCAACACAGAGGCGAAAACTGCCTATGTAAGTATATTTATTTACTATTTCGTATATTTATGGCTTTAGTTTCCATGGAACATTTCTAGCACCATCTTATTTTTTTTCTTTTTTTATAACATTGGGTACTATTACTTATTAGACTTATATATTGTTAATATTTAGCCTAAGCTTTGAAAATATATAGAAACATACATAAAATGAGTTTTCTTATAAACATACCTAAAATGACAAATATATTGACTGTTGGTAAATTAAGACTTTAAAGGACGAGGAAGTGGGTAAAAAATTTGTTTGAACAATACTAAGTTTAACTGCAAATTCCTTTTATCATCTTGCCATAATAGTTTTGGATCAACGTGCTAAAAGTCTACTAAACTTGTAATATTGTGAGATTTTTATCCATCTTTATTAAAATCTGTTAAACATTTTAACTTTCGAATGCAAGTGTATATCGTTTTACCAAATGTAAATTTTTTAGTGTACTATTACTTTATTCTTTCATTATAATAAGTTTTTCCTTTTGTAGAATATAATGGTCGAATTCCACCATAGCAATCCAGAAATGACAAAGGCACAGGTCTGTGAGCAAGTCCTTAGAAACAGGTCGGGGTATGTTATAGAATTCGGTTTTAGCCCTCGACCCGATACATTTGGATCACGGTACAGGAAAAATAATAATGTGAAGAATGAGGCTCTAAAATCTGAAGTACCTCATTTGAATGACATTGTGGAGAGTCAGGGTGCAATGATTCAGAAGTTTATGGCTTTTCAGGCATGGGTGGAGGCTCATATTGGCCCAATGGATGGATCTTCTTAGATTAGGAATTTTTTTCCCTTAAAGAACCTCTTTTAGTTTTTATTAGTTTACTTTTGTGTTATCACGTAGACCAAGATTTTACTTTAATTAGAGTTGAATATTTTCTTTCTCTTTTAATATGCTCTCATTTACTAACATGATTTGGCATAGAGATGAATTGATTGTTATTGTTATTTTATGATCAATCCATTAACTATGTTTATGTATTAAATTAATTTTAACATATAGATAATCTTCCACGTTGAAGTAATCATAGTTTTAATTTAATTTAATTTTTGTTTACGGCGGCGTAATTTGAATACAATTTATGAATAAAATGTACTTTTAGCGACTGATAAGTTCGTCCTAATGAGTGATGACTCATATTCATCGCAATCTCATCAAAAGAACCAGCTTTAGCGATGAATAAATTACAAATAACAACGAATATATTTGTCGAAAAAGGTCAAATTAAGTGATTGGAATTATTTAGTGACGATTTTCATATATTTATAACGATGAATTAACACATCGCAAAATATCATTTGCGACGAATGAATTCATCGTAACAAAGCAGTATTGTGCGATGAATCATATTCATCGCTATCTCATCAAAAGAACCAGCTGTAGCAATGAATAAATTACAAACAGCGACGAATATATTTGTCAAAAAAGGTCAAATCAAGTGATTGCAACGATTTAGCGATGATTTCATATGTTTATAACGATGAATTGACAAGTCGCAAAATATCATTTGCGACGTAACTACATTTCATCGTAGTAGAACTATAGCGACTAGCTTTTTGCGACGAAAATTACGACGTATGTAGTGCATCGCGAAAAGACATTTGTGATGAAATAAAAGCAAAGGTGATGCATTTAATACGTTGCAAAACACTATCTTCCTTGTAGTGTGATGTTTTTTCTAAATTAACGTATGGAAGTATCTAAATTAACATGGGTATTTGCGTACCAAAAGATATGAGAATTTTCTTCCAATTTCATAAGGCAAATAATAAAACTACTTTAGAAAAACAAACCAAATTATCTAAATAATTAGTTTTTATAATTATGGAAAGATTCACGTCATCATTTAGAATAGCATCCCCTAAATGGGAGAAGTATAAAGAATTATCGAATTAGAAGTGTAGCATTTATCCAATCTTCTTCCTCATCAACGTTGTTTCTTGACTTCATATTTTATTATTCTTCAAAAGCTCTCAAATTAAATACCCAAGTGTTTAGTTATGATTTTTTGGGGTGAGAGACTCTGAGGAAAATACTTTAGGGTATTTTAGGCTTGATTTTTAGAGAAAGGTTACTAAGGTAAAGTATAATTATAAAACATCATTTAAATAAGCGTAAGGTGGAAAACTCTATGCACACCCCTGCTGTAACGGTTAAAATATCTCGTTATAATGGCTTCCCCACTATACAGATCCTGGCAACCCGTTATAGCATCCCGCTATAGCAGCCTAAACTCGAGCTAAAATGCATTTCTCCTTTAATTTCTAATTAAATTTCAGTTTAGTTGTTTTCAACTCAAGCCAACTCACCCACAACTATTACCAACGTATTTATATTAATAAAACTACTCAACTTGCTCCCAAATATCCCCAAAACTCTAGAGTTTCCAATTAATCCTAGCCCATAACTTATTCTAGACCAACAAATAATTAAAGTCCAATTTCATTTCTAAGTAAGTTTCAATAATCGTAGTCGAATTATTTTATTCAAATTTCAAATTCATTTCTCAATTAGTCCAATTAGGACAAATAATAATTATTCGTTCTATTGACCAATTTACCAATTTCTTTTCCACTATAATTCCAACTAAATTTCATTTCAATTACTTACCAAAAATAAGGGGTATTATACCATAGTCACATGTTAGCACCCTCTCCGTTAAAAGTTGAAGCCCTTATAATTATAAAATCTCGCATTGTTGCTTGTGATCTAAATTATCGTGTCATAGTGGAGAGTGATAACACTTTAATTTTTCGTTAAGAATGACGTAGTATGTTCCTCCATGGGAAATTGTGTTAATTTTTCCTTCTATTTTGACTTTACCACCCATTTATTTTTTATAACTAAACTTTACCCACAATTTTGTTTTATTTAGACTTAACAGTTTCTTTACAGTATATCCCTCAATTGTTAGTCATGTGATTGTCACATGTAATATTTTTACGTGTATATGCAAGTGCAGACGCGCGCGCGCGCGCGCACACACACACACACACATATATATATATATATATATATATATATATATATATATATATATAGAGAGAGAGAGAGAGAGAGGGAGGGGGGAGAAATAAAGGGAGAATAGCTCACGTACATACCACGTTTGCAGTCCATCTTTGTGATCTTAATAACCAAAGCCAAAACGGCACTCCATCTTTGTCATGGGCTTAATTGTGTTAAAAAAATCATTTTGACCTTACCATCCATTTAGTTTTTATAATTAGACTTTATCCACCATATTGTTTTATTTAAATTTATTATTCTTTTCTTACAGTCTGTCCATCAGTCGTTAGGCATGTGACTACCACATGTAATTTTTTTACACGTGTACGCATGCGTACACACACACACACACACTCACTTATATATATATATATATATATATATATATATATATATATATATATATATATATATATAGAGAGAGAGAGAGAGAGAGAGAGAGAGAGAGAGAGGAGGGTCTCCTACATCACACCATACCTCATGCCAGGTTCTAGGCCCTAAGAAACCTTTTTTTTTTTAATTTGATTTTTCTATTGAAATTAACCTTTCAATCAACATATGTTCAAAAAATTAGTTCAAAATATGTTTTCTAGCTATTTTTAAAAAATTCACAAAATTCTGTTGGCGCAGTCCCTTATAAATAAGGTATTTTCAGTAGTTTTTTATTTGATTTTTTAAAAATTGCTAGAAATAGTATTTTGACCTAATTTTTGAACATGTGTTGATTAGAAGGATAACTGCATGGGTAAAAGACAAAAAAATGGGGAAAAAAAATTACGGCCTACAATTAGGTGTGTTGTATGGGTGATGTAAGAAGCATGATGTATAGGAGCCTTACTCTTGAAAGAGAGAAGGGCTCACATAAATGCAACGCCTGCGATCCATTTTTGCGGTCTTAATGACCAAAGCCAAAGCGACAATCCATCTTTATCGTTAGGCTTAGTAGTATTAATATTTTTTGTGTTTTGACTTTACCACCCATCTATTTTTTATAATTATACTTTACCCATAATTTTGTTTTATTTAGACTTACCACTCTTTTTTGAAGGTCCGTCCATCAGCCTTTAGGCATGTGATTATCACATACGGGTTTTTTACACGTATACATGTGTGTGTGAAAACACTTGAATATATATAATGGCTCGGGTGCATACCAAAACTGTGGACCATCTTTGCAGTCTTATTGACCAAAGACAAAATAGCACTATAAGAAAACAACAGTAATGTAAAACCTCATAATTTTGAGTAATTTATTTTAGCGGTCAAATTGCATATGTGATGTAATTTGATATAAATGGGAAATAATTTAAAATTAGTAGAGATTAATTTGTGATAATAAGATTAATATATATGTGATAAATTTACTAGCGTGTTTAAGTAAATTGTAGTACGTCGTATGTGAGTAAAACGATGAGAATTGACGATATTGTAACCGAGGCATTTGTGCGGGCTATTTTTTTCGGATGACGTAGGATAATTATGTTTAGTGTAATTTTGAGTGCACGGTTGATCCGAAATAGGTTAAAATGGTCAGAATCGTATACCTGAGAGTAGTAATTGGGTTCCGCGGGCTTTTTAGACTAGCCCGGGCTAGCGTAAGGGTATTTGGGTCATTTTAATGTGGGTTAGTAACCTAATTTCGGGATTAGTGAATTAAAATATAAGGGTTAGAACTATGAGGCAGCCATAACATTTTTTTTAAACCTTAAGAGAGAATGAAAAGAGGAAGAAGAAGAGAAATCAAAGGAGAAAGCTAGAATAGGTTAAATTGGGAGGAGATTCAAGGATCCTAACATCAAATCATCACACACAAGAAAGAGATCAGACCCTACGAATAAAATAGGGAAAGTAATTAATTTGATTTAAATCAAATTGAGGTGTATTCATGTTCATATCGTGGTAGGTTTAGAATAAAAAAAAAATTGGGAATGGTTATCACATGTAAAAGGGGGTTTTGAGGAAATTGATATCATGTGTAGTTTAGATGATTAATTAATGAAGTAAATCCATTTATAATTGTTGAAATTAGATTATATTTCAAAATTTGAGTTTTAAGATACATAAAGATGGAATCTTGTTGGGTTGTTGATTGAAGAACATTAATCACGAATAACTTAGGGTTTAATTGATGATCATAAGATGACAATCTCCCATAATTTTTTACGTTAATTTAAACTTACGCCATTTTAATTGTACTTAGAATTAGATTTCATGCCATAGATTTATCAAAATTTCTAGGTATTATCTTTTCAATGAGATTTGAATAAGCTCATTTGGAGTTCTATAGAGGGAGAAATCGCAATTTTACTACAAGGTGCTTAATCTACTAGCATATCAATCTGCTAGAATTTTTGACATTTTTATAAACGCATGTCATTTTAATTGTAGTTAGAATTAGATTGAGCTCCATAGATTTAGGTAAATCTCTGGGTCTTAGATTTCCAATGATCTTTGAATGAGGTCATTTGGACTTCGGTAGAGGGAGAAATCACAATTTTACTACAAGGTGTTTAATTTATCAGAAAATTTACAGCCCGATTTGGTTGCTTTGAAAATGGAAATTTTGTTAGTTTAGGTGTAAAACTTTAAATAAATTATTGTAACCATAATTTGAGTAGTTTTGGATTATCGATCGATTGATGAAAGCTGATTTTTGGACAATTTTGGGGTTTGGTTATTTGATAAATTTCGGAGAGTTTCAAATGAAATTTATAAGCCATAAAGGTCAGAGAGAGTTTAGTGGAGTGATATAAAGAGATTTTATCACCTAGGGGTGAATGGGTAATTACATTTGAATTAGAAATCTTGATTGAGATAGTTGACGTTAAAGTTTAAATATCTATTGGATGAGTTAAATTCGAGAATAAATAAACGGGTTGGTTGGGGTAAGTCTGGGTGTTTTATAGAAGTGATGTTACTTGATAAACTTGAATGATTATATAACGGGATGATTGGGTATGTTCGAGAATTTCAGCAGGGTGATGCTATTGTATTTTAATTAGAGGATGAGAATTTAATTAACTAAGAGTTGTGAGATAGACTCAGAATTTGTAGACTAGTGCTTTCAGCGAAATGACGTGTTAGTCGGGTTTTGTGATTTAATTTATATATATGGGTATAAAGACAATATATATACAATTAAGAATAATATTTGTGTGTATGATATTTATATGAAATATGCATATCCTAGCCGTAATTCTATCGGGGAGGTTGTGTGCCATGGGAGGTCACTCTAGCGAATCTCAGCAAAGCTAGTACCATTCACTAGGGTCATAGGTGTTGTGCAAGATCGTATGATATAGGGTTAGAGTATCGTGGAATAGTGTGGGGTGGTTATGACCACGGACTTAAGGCCGTGACCGCCTTCAATGTCCGTTTGTGATTTTTGGGTCCAGTGGTGAGATCCCATCCCAGTCACCCTGAATGTGGCGGACATTCTTGGAGCACGATGGCATGATAGTGGGCTCGCTTTCATAATGTGGAGGACATACAAAAATTTTGGATGCATATATTACAAGTATATATGTATATAGTGTCTTACTGTGACATGTCTTCTAAACGTATATAATAGTGTAGTAAATTATATACAGACTTAATACGTTAATGATGAATGTGAATAAATAGCTGGAGCAAAGTTATATGTTGATTAATAATTTAATAAGCTAATGAGAGATATAGATAATTAAGAAATGAAAGTTAGACAATACTCGACTGAGGGTAGTATGCTAGTGATATTTAAAATAAGACTATTTAGACAGGGTAATGTAACTAGGTGGGTTAAGATGTAGGCGCTAGGTGTGCACAATAGTTGAGAGGTGGGGGGTAATCTCATGAGAGTGCAACATCGCCTTAAATATGAAAAGTTTAACTGCATATATATTTACTATATCTTAATTACTTGTTAAATATTTTTAAAAGGTTTTGGGCTCTGACCCTATTCAATTCTATTTTCAAAAAATTTAGGTGTCCAGCTACAGGGACGCCAAGGATGATTGTTCTTTCCAGGTACACGTAGCTGCTACTGATGTGGAAGCTTGCAAGATTCTTGAGTAGCTGATTTCATTCTTGATATTCTAGATTAGGTTCTTTATTCTAGTATCGTTGGGCATGTTACCCCTTTTATTCAAACTTATATTTTCAAACTTTTTAGTTGGTTGGATTTATTATATTGGCTTCTTATCTGATGGTTTATTCAAAAACCTTAATTATTTATCTCAGTTTTAGACTTTACCTGGTGTTTCATTTATATTGTCACTGTGTATGGGTTTTTTGGTATTGGTTAATCTTGTTATATGTTAATGAAAGATAAAATTTGACATTGTTTGTTAAAGTAATTAAGTGGTAAGTAATTAATTATGTTTTGACATTAATGCTAAGAATGAGTCATATGAGACTAATGTTTTATTTTGATAGAGGACTGGACACCTATTATTTTAATAAGCGGGGTGTCACATATGGTATCAAAGCATCAGGTTCTAGTGTCCTTAGGATCTGTGTGGCTTTTTACATTTCATCATAGCGTTCTTTGATATAGATCTTATTGTAGGATTATTGCATTCCTCTTATGTATATGAATCTACGTTCTTCTATTGAATATTTTATATTTGATTGTGAGCTTAAACAAACTTCAATCTCGTTTAAGATGCCGTCAAAGAGAACCTGTCAGATGAGAGAAAACGTTGGGAAGGTAAGTGGGAATGGTGCCAGTGGAGCACAACGGCAACAGGATCATGATTCTCGACAGGGGGATCCGGCTAAGAGATTTAGATCAGGAGGCTTCAAATCAAAGAGCAGAGGGTTCAGACAGGGTCCTCATTTGCAGCAGCAGCAGCAACATCCCTTTTCTTAGGGCCGCCAGGGCTAAGGGAATAGCGTGGGAGGCAGTAGGGCCAGAACCAAAGGCAGGAAAGTTTTCTGACAGTTTTTTCAGTTGTGTAGAGATGGGCCAAAAGAAAAGGGATTGCCCAAACGAGGCAGGGGTAACTACAAGATGGTATTCTAGAGGTACAACCATTATAGTAAATCGTTGGTCAGTTCCGATGCGAGGATCACGTTCAGGAACTCGTCGGCCAGGTAAGGCAGTTGGTAAATAGAGGTAAAAATTTTGTTTTATCCTCATGAGTATAGGATAAGTTTCTAGTCACATGGGTGCATCACAATATATGATTATTAACGCTAAAATTCACGTGTGAGTCGGGTTTAATGAATGTGTTGGTAGTTTCAGCCTTATTATGAATATACTTATCATTGTGTAGCGGGGCTCTTTTGTGCCGCATACAAGGGAGTGGGTGTGGACACTAAGAGAATGTTTATATCATGTGTTAGTTTTTCTCCTTTTGAGAGTTATAAGAAAAGATTATTATCCTGAGTAGTAACTAGTTAACGAGGGTTTGAGTAGTATTGGACTTTTATAAGAAGATTATCGTATTCATTATTTATGGGTAGGATGTATTATTTTGCAAGGTAAAAGACCTGAAAGAGGGTCGAGCCTGTATATATTATATTATATAGGAGACTTAGAAGAGTCTAGTTGTCTCGTTACAATTGTTCCCAGTGTGTACGGACTTTTACCGATGTGATTCAGGATATATTGGGTTTACTGTCGAGCGAAGAGATTTAGCTTATTATTGATTTAGAATGGGAGACTTAGTGATAGTGATACCATCATGTTGTATAACTCCTTTAGTGATGCGTGAGTGGGATATTGGACTTCCACGTCTAGGGATAGGATTTTGGATATCCTGGTTATGTGCTTTGGGCTTACGGATCTTGATGACCAACAATGCTAGGTAGTAATGTATCGGGGGGTTACTTATTTGAATGTCGTTTGCGAGATGTCCCACGAATGAACCTTAGTGAGCGTCGAGAGTAAAGAGATGTGTAGTTTTAACACCCTAGTCTTTTACCACCAATATTGTTCCACTTTAACCACCGCACCTAGCGATATGGGGTTTTATTAGCTTTATATCCACAAACTGGTGTTAGTGGGGTTTGAACCCTTGACATGTATATCATCAATCACATGCCTTACCAGTGGAGCTAAAAGGCCTCGGTGTTAGAAGAGTGAAAATATACATATATGAACCATTACTTTCCCTCACCCGGGTGATGTAGGATGTAACTCTCTGGTTACCAAATCAACCATAGCCCAATATGCTACGATAAAAATAAAATAAGAAAATGGGGGTTATTACAGTTGGTATCAGAGGCCAACTGGGTTATGGTTGATTTGGTAACCACAGAGTTACATCCCACATTGCCTGTGTATGGGAAAGTAATGGTTCATATATGTAGATTTGCTCTCTTCTAACACCGAGTCCTTTTATCCCCACTAGTAAGGCATGCGATTGATGATATACATATCAGGGGTTCGAACACCACTGACACTAGTTTATGGATATGGAGCTAATAAAACCCCATGCCATTGGGTGCAGTAGTTAAAGTGGGGATAATATTGGTGGTAAAAGAGTGGGGTGTTACAGAATGGTATCAGAGCCAGTACCCAGCCTGAATAAGTGTGCCAACATGTTGGGTGATGGTTGATTTCATCCTAACGAGGACGTTGGGCTCCCTAAGGGGGTGGATTGTAAAATATTGGGTTTTTTTTATTTGGTAACCAGAGAGTTACATCCCATATCCTCTGGGTGAGGGAAAGTAATGGTTCATATATGTAGATTTGCACTCTTCTAACACCAAGGCCTTTTAGCTCCACTAAAAAGGAGTGTGATTGTTGATATACATGTTAGCGGTTCGAACCCCATTGACACTAGTTTGTGGATATAGAGATAATAAAACCCCATACCGTTGGATGTCGTGGTTAAAATGGGGACAATATTGGTGGTAAAAGTGTGGGGTGTTACAGTGGTCGTTAGGGTGCATGGAGTTAATACTTTAGTTGTTGCACGTGTATGTGAATAAAAACTGTAAGTTGATAGTTATTTGATGATTTAAGGCCAGTGGAACCGAGTGGTATTTGTGCATATAGGCACGGGATATAGGGTGTATGGGCACCCTAATTAGTTGGATTTTTTCCAGTATCATCCGCGATGAGAGGACGTGGAAATGTATGGGTTGAACATATACATATGGGTAAGTTAGCAACAGAATTTGAAAAATAATGGGTGACCAAGGTGAAAGGTTAAGTAAAATAGTGAGTATTTCGATGTAAAGTGACTAAAGCGGACTAGTCACTAGTTTGAACGGTAGTGTATAGATCGGCGGGTTGAAGAGTACCATTAGTGGAGGCATAATGAGAACATCATAATGGTTTCAACATTGGAAAGATATGGAAGTTGTGCGAGAAAGTATCTGAAGACATTAGTACCAGACTTGTACGAATTTTGAGGACGAAATTCCTTTGTAAGGGGGGAAGTATGTAATACCCTCGTAATTTTGAGTAATTTATTTTAGCAGTTAACTTGCGTGTGTGATGTAATTTAATATAAATGGTAAATAATGTGAAATTAGTAAATATTAATTTGTGAGAATAAGACAAATATATATGTGGTAAATTTACTATAATGTTTAAGTAAATTTAATTAAGTCAATTGTAGTACGTCGTATGTGAGTAGAAACGACAAAAATTGAAGGTATCGCAACCGGGGCATTTCTGCGGGCTATTTTTTGGGGATGAAATAGGATAATTATGTTTAGTGACTCAGTTGGTGATGTCGAGTGCAAGTTTGATCTGGAATAGGTTGAAATAGTTAGAATTATATACTTGGGGCTAGTAATTGGGTTCCTGGGGCTTTTTAGACTAACTCGGGCTAGTGTAAGGGTATTTGGGTCATTTTAATGTAGGCTAATAACCTAATTTCAGGATTAGGGGATTAAAATATAAGGGTTATATTTGTGAAACCCTAAGAGAGAATGGAGAGAGGATAAAGGAGAAAGATAAAAGAGGATAATTTGGGAGGAGATTCAAAAATCCTATATCAAAGCAACACACACAAGAGGGAGATCATTCCCTACGAACAATACTAGGTAAGTAATTAACTTTATTTAAAAAAAATGAGACTCATGTTCATATCATGGTAGGTGTAGAATAAATGAAATTTTGGGAAGGGTTCTCACATTTAAATGGGGGTTTTGAGGAAATTGATATCATGTGTAGTTTAGATGATCAATTGATGAAGTAAATACATTTATGATTACTGGAATTAGATTATATTTCGAAATTTGAGTTCTAAGATACATAAGTATGGAAACTTGTTGGGTACTTGGTTGAAGAACATGAATCTTGAATAAATTAGGGTGTAATTGATGAACATAAGATGACAATCTGCCATAATTTTTGGCATTACTATAAACTTATTTCAATTTAATTCTACTCAGAATTAGATTGCGTGCCATAGATGTATGAAATGTTACAGGTCTTAGATTTCCAATAAGATTTTAATAATATCATTTGGAGTTCTGTATAGGGAGAAACCGCAATTTTATTACAGTGTGTTTAATCTGCCAGCATATCAATCTGCCAGAATTTTTGACATTATTTTAAACGTATGTCATTCTAGTAGTACATTAAATTATATTGTGTGCCATAAATGTAGGGAAAGTTCTAGGTCTTAGCTTTCCAATGAGATTTGAATAAGGTCATTTAGACTTCGGTGGAGGAAATTTGCCAGAAAATTTATGACCCGATTTCGTTGCTTAGAAAATGGAAATTTTGTTAGTTTAGGTATAAAACTTGAAATAAATTATTGGAACCATAATTTGAGTAGTTTTGGATTATCGATCGATCGATGAAAGCTGATTTTTGGAGAATTTTGGGGTTTGGTTATTAGGTAAATTTCGGAGAGTTCCAAATGAAATTTATAAGCCCCAAAGGTCAAAGAGAGTTTAGTGGAGTGATATAAAGAGATTTTAATGCTTAGGGGTGAGTCGGTAATTAAATTTGAATTGGAAATCATAAGAGAGATAATTGATGATAAAGTTTAAATATCTATTGGATGAGTTAAATTCGAGAATAAATTAGGTTAAGTCTGGGTGTTTTATAGAGTGATGTTACTTGATAAACTTGAATGATTATATAACAGGTTGATTGGGTAAGTCCGAGAATTTTAGCAGGGTGATGCTATTGTATTTTAATTAAAGGATGAGAATTTAATTAATTAAGAGTCGTGAGATAGACTCGGGATTTGTAGGCTAGTAATTTGAGCGATAGCACGTGTTAGTCGGGTTTTGTGATTTAATTTATATATGTGGGTATAAAGACAATATATATACGATTAAGAATAATATGTGTGTATGATATTTATATGAAACATACCTATCCTAGCCGTAATGCTATCAGTTAGGTTGCGCGCTGTGGGAGGTCACTCTGGCGAATCCTAGCAGAGGTAGTACCATTACCCAGGGTCATAGGTGTTGTGCATTCCCGTGTGATATAGGGTTGGTGTACCGTCTAATAATGTGGTGTGGTTATGACCACGGACTTAAGTCCATGACTGCCTCTAATGTCCATTGGTGCTTTTTGGATTCGGTGGTGAGATCCCGTCCCAGTTGCCCAGAATGTGGTGGACATTCCTGGAGCACGATAGCATGCTAGTGAGCTCGCTTTCAGAATGTGGAAGACATTCAAAAATTAGGGTTGTATATATTACGAGTGATATATATATATATATATATATATATATATATATATATATATATATATATATATATATATATATATATATATATATATATATATATAAGTCTTGGCAGGATGGTGGGGAGTGAAGTGCCAAGAGGGAGGAAAATAGTTTTTTACTAAATCAATTGGATTTTTAATATGGCTATGATTTGGCGCAATAGAAAATAAATTTGAAAATTTTGGTTTGAGCACATAATCAGTTTTAGCAGAGTGATTATAAAATTTGGTTTCAGTAATTTGTTGAATAGTGTAGTAAATTATATATATATATAGTGTCTTAGTGTGACATGTCTTATAAACATATATAATAGTGTAGTAAATTATATACAGACGTAATACGTTCATGATGAACATGAATAAATAACTGGAGCAAAGTTATATATTGATTAATAATTTAATAAGCTAATGAGAGATATAGCTAATTAAGAAATGAAAGTTAGACAATACTCGAGTGAGGGTAGTATGCTAGTGAGATTTGCAATAAGACTAATTAGACAAGGTAATGTAACTAGGTGGGTTAAGATGTAAACACTAGGTGTGCACAATAGTTGAGAGGTGTGGGGTAATCTCATGAGAGTGCGACGTCGTCTTAAATATGAAAAGTTTAACTACATATTTATTTGTTGCATCTTAATTACTTTCTAAATGTTTTTATAAGGTTTTGGGCTTTGACCTTTTTTAAATATATTTTCAAAACTTTTAGGTGTACAGCCACAGGGACGCCAAGGATGATTTTTCTTTCCAAGTACACGTAGCTGCTGCTGATGTGGAAGCTTGCATGATTCTTGAGTAGCCTATTTCATTCTTGATATTCTTGATTAGGTTCTCTATTCTAGTATTGTTGGGCATATTGCCCCTTTTATTCAGACTTATGTTTTCAGACTTTTTTGTTGCTTGGATTTATTGTATTGGATTCTTACCCGAAAGTTTATTCTGGAACCTTAATTATTTATTTCAATTTTAGAATGGTTTTTCATTTATATTCTCATTGTACATGGATTTATTGGGTATTGGTTAATGTTGTTATATGGTAATGAAAGATAAAATTTGACACTGCTTGTTAAAGTAATTAAGTGGTTAGTATTAATTATATTTCGATAGTGATGCTAAGAATAAGCCATATAAGACCAATATTTTATTTTGGTAGAGGGATGGCCACAATTATTTTAATAAGTGGGGTGTCACAACTAAGTCTAAATAAAACAAAGTGGTGGGTAAAGTCTAGTTATAAAAAGCTAAATGGGTGGTGAAGTCAAAATACCAAAAAAATAAAATTATTCAGCCAAACTACAAAGATGGAGTGTCGTTTTCGCTTTGGTCATTAAGACCGCGAAGATGGACCACGTGCATCGTATGCAACTGAGTCTCTCTCTCTCTCTCTCTCTATCTCTCTCTTTATATATATATATATATATATATATATATATATATATATATATATATATATATATATAACACTACACATACTACGTGATTTAAAGAAGTAAGAAAAGAATTCAAAAAACCACGTGTTGGGGCCTGTTGCGCAGTGTGGGCAAGAGTAGGCTTTGCCTATGGCCCCCAAGTCCAAAAATTATTTAGTGTAATAGTCTATATAATTGACTTACTTAAAATGGACCATAAGAAATTTTTAATACGCATTAAAGACGTCGCAGTTTTTTAACTTGCATTGAATAGGCCCTAAAAAGGTGACTCGCTTAAAATAAGCCAACTATATTACACATTAATTGAGCCTATTTTAACTCACATCCCAAATAAAGATATCAGTTTTTAACTCACTACCCTTTCTTTATTTAGATTATTGGATTTCTTTATTATTTAGGTTTAGAAAACCCGTCTCATTTCACCCACCCAACAAATACATGCACATTTATGATATTGATGAAAATAAATTGTTTTAGAATTGCAAATTTTGAAAAGGAATTACCAAAAGAAATAAAAAGAAATAAACTAAAGTATTAAAGAGTGTAATAAAAGCATGTTTTTTTCAAAGGTGTTGATTGTTTATAAAATAATTGACTATACATGTCGAAAAAATAATCAAAGCTAAAGTTAATAAACTCTTACACTCATTCTTCCGTGTCACATGAAAGATTAAATAGATTAACTATATTTATCAATTGAAAATGATTTGTTAAAATATTGAATTTGATGAGTTAATCAATAATTTTACATCTCAAAATGCGAGAATAAAGCATTTTAAATCATATTTGTGCTCAAAGTTGCAGGATTTTGTTATACATACATACATACATACATACATACATACATACATATATATATATATATATATATATATATATATATATATATAGAGAGAGAGAGAGAGAGACAGAGAGAGAGAGAGACAGAGAGAGAGTCAGAAAGAGACAGAGAGATAAAGGATCACAAGTGAACCAAAATAATTAACCTAATAAGATATTAAAAAATAACCCAATCAATTTTAATTCCTTGTTGTAGCTAGTATGCGCCAATGGAAACGGACACCCGTGTTTTTTAGTATACACACACATGACAAACCTTTCCACCACCACCCCCCACCCAACCCATTTTCCATCATATAAATGATGTTCTGCCAAATGTAGAAGTAGGTATTGAAGTTGGGTCTTGTGGGTCAGGTATGAAAGTTGTTGGATTCGGCTTTTATGAACATTTTGGGCGTCGCCGGAGAGACAAACCTTAAACCCCACCCCCAACCACTGGTAGAAATACCGAGCCAAACTCATCTCAAATCCACGACTATACCCGAGTTAACCCAACACTACACCAAAAGGCTAAATTATCACCTTTGAGCCTGCTAGCCTTGTCACGGTCATTGACCGTGATAAAAAAAACACATTTTTTATCACGGTCAATGACCGTGATAATTCTGTGACAACCTCTTGTCATGGTCAAAGACCTTGACAACTTAGTTAACTAAAAACCCTACCGCCTCTTTTTTTCCAACCATTTTCATTTCCCACTATTTATTTCTCTCTCTACTGCGACGGTTCTCTCTCTCTCTCTCTCTCTTTCCTTTGTATATGTGTGTGTAGGACTGCGTGTGTGCGTGTAGGTGGGTGGATATGTGTGTGTGTGTGTGTGTGCGTGCATGGGTCTACATGTGTGTGTGTAGGTGTGTAGGGGTGGGGGCAGTGGGGGGGTAGGAGGCAATGGGATATAACCACTCACCCTTTAGGGGAGATGGAGGAAATAGGAATTAATATTATAAATTGAATTTTAATTTCAATTTCAAATTAAAATTGAATTTGAATGCATTAATAAATTTACATTAAGTCACCTTCTTATATAACACTTGCTTCGGGGGGGATGCTTGCATATATTCTCATTTGAATGCAAGATATAACGGTTCTATAACATTTATAACTAATTTAAATTACATATAGTGTGTATAGAAACTAACCTTTTAGTTCTTATGCGTACGCATTCAATAGGTGATTGTTTATACTAATGGGAACTAAATGTTCACACTTATGTTTATACTAATCCACGAATATACGCTTATTACCCATAATAGGTGATTATTTATAGTAGCTGTGATGGGATATCCTAAATACAAAGAGTGGATGGGTGAGACAAATAGATTAGGGGATGTGTTTCATAGAGGTGCTAATGAATTTGTGAAATACGCAAAGAAATGTCATAATGATTAAGAGTTTCCAAGTCTGTGTGGTAGGTGTAATAATAATAAGGTGTTTGAGTGGAAAACAAATTAACTACATTTGTTAATATAGGGTATGCAAGATAGTTATCGAATTCGGGTTTTTCACGGGGAACCGAAAGTTCCTTTTGTCCCCGATCAACCTTCACAACAACCTTGAAAAAGTAGGACAGATGTACAAGGGGAAAATGACATTGTAGATCATAATATGCTTGAGGATTTAGTTGATGATGCATCTGGAGTTCTTGAAGTGGAAGAGAATGAGGTCACTAACGATGTACAAGTTTTAAATTTAAGAATGCCAAGCATAAGAAAATCCCAACTGGGAATGAAACTGAGACAAGAAAGGCATGGTCTAGGAGGTCAATTTTA
This sequence comes from Sambucus nigra, assembly GCA_949130495.1. Lineage (NCBI taxonomy): Eukaryota > Viridiplantae > Streptophyta > Magnoliopsida > Dipsacales > Adoxaceae > Sambucus > Sambucus nigra. Next base: position 459,747,650 of record OX422222.1, on the reverse strand, counting down.
TTTGACTTACCTTATTAGAAGAATAACCCGGTGCGCCATGTATTGGATGTGATGCACGCAGAGAAGAACATCATTGAACATATTGTGGGCACATGCCTTATGGATAGTCATTCGAAGGATGGAGAAAATGCACGAAAAGACCTTAAAGCATTAAAACTTAAGCCACAACTATGGTTGAAAGAAGATATCACTACACCAAAAAGGCCAAATTGGCACCCTTCAGTCGGCCACCCTTGTCACGATCAATGACCGTGATAAAAAAAAAACACGCATTTTTTGTCACCGCCAATGGCTTGTGACGGCCATTGTTCGTGACAAGTACAATTGTCACAGAATTGTCACGGTCAATGACCGTGATAATATTATAAAGTTGTCATGGTCAAATACCCTAACAAGTCCGTGACAAATTCGTCAGTAAAAAAACCCTCCCCCCCCCCCCCCTTTTTCCCCCACCGTTTTAGTTTTCCTCCCTCTTTCTCTCTCTAAGCGACTGCTCTCTCTCTAAGCGATTTTCAGATTTTTTCCTCTCTCTCTTTCCTTTGTATATGTGTGTGTGTGTGTGTCTATATGTGGGTGGTGTGTGTGTGCATGTACAGGTGTGTGTGCGTGTACACGTGTGTGTGGTGGGGGAGGGGGAGGGCGGGGGGGGATATGGGGGGGTGTAGGTGGGTGAGTTTGTGTGGGTGTAGGTGTGTGTGTGTGTGTGTGTGTATGTGTGGTGGGGGGAAGAGGTGAGTGGTGAGGCAGGGTGGGGGAGGGGGTGTGTGTGTTATTTAATGTGTAAATACCGAAAAAATTGTTGTGCCCTTAAGTATAAATATCCAAATATATGTTGAGAATTTTCTCACGGAATAGTCATAATAGGAATTGGAATTGGGACTTATAATTATTATAGTAAATTTAATCATGACTTTAATTGGATATAAATGAGTTGGGAGCCTTTATTAATTGTTAGTTTTGAATTAGTAAGTAGTTAGTTTGAATTGATGTTTAGGATTTTTAGTAATTGTACAAATTAGATGTTGTTGTTTTGGAATTCAGAATTAAGTTGTTAAACATTAATATTACATCGTGATAGTTGAAACGGACAAATTGATTAATAAAATATAGCTTTAATTGTAACTTTAATTGTATAGCTTTAATTGTATAGCTTTAATGATGATATATTTATAAAATGTGATGAAATGAATTAATTGAGTAGATGAATTAGAAGGAGTATGGGATACACATTTGTTGATTTGTTGTTGTTGTTGTTGCTGTTAGATTATAGTGGACTGATGTTGGGTTGGTTAATTTTGGAAGTGGCATGACCACTGGATTATTGTCCGGGGGGGGGGGAGTTTTCAACATTTTTCTAAAATTAATTTGTGTCACGATTACATATAGTGCACATAGATACTAGCCTTATAGTTCTTATGCGTACGCATTCAATAGCACTTAGACCCGTTCGAGATTCATTACCCCTATAATGAGATCTCTCGAATTGTCCCGTTTGGACAGTTTAGGAATGCATAATTTCTGTATAATAATATACTTAGTGGCTTAAACTTGTTACTTTTGGAGAAAGTTCTGCAATCGTATCCTAATGTTTTCTGGGTGCATACTAGATTGGCAAGTGTGAGTGTTATTTCAATTGATAAATTGAAATAACACTCACATTTTCGAATCTACGTCGTGTACCTGGAGAACTATGGGGATATGCTGCCGAATTTTTCTCAAATCGTAACAATGTGAATGAGTTGTTAAGTATATTACAGAAATATGCAGTCTTAAATGGGATAGGACAACTCACCCTTTAAAGGAGATGGAGGAAATGTGAATTAAATATTATAAATTGAATTTGAATTTGAAATTTAAAAATCGAATATAAATAAGTCATAATTAAATGAAACATACTATAAATCTAAGTTTTGTTTATACTAATACACGAATATATGCTTCTTACCTTTAATAGGTGATTGTTTCTAGTATCTGTGATGGGATATCCTAAATACAAAGAGTAGATGGGTGAAATAAATAGAATGGGGGATGTGTTTCGCAGAGGTGCTAATGAATTTGTGAAATACGCAAAGAGATGTCATAATGATGAAGAGTTTCCGTGTCCGTATACTAGGTGTGAGAATGTAAGGTGTTTGAGTGGAAACAGTTAAAACTACATTTATATGCAAGATAATTATCGATTTTGGAGTTTTCACAAGGAATTGTAAGTTCCTTTTTATCCCCGGTCAACTTTCACAACAACCTTCAACAAGTAGGATATATGTAGAAGGGGATGACGTAGATCATAATATGTTAGAGGATTTAGTTGATGATGCGTACGGCGTTCATGAAGTGGAAGAGAATAAGGTCACTGACAATGTACAAGGTTCAGGTGCTCATGAAGATATCGGGATAAACCTTTGCGATGACTACCAAAGTTTAAAATTTAAGGCGACCCAACCGTTATACTCTGGATATGAGAAAGATCAAACAACTTTACATGCCAAGGTTGGGTTACATAGTTTGAAGACCCAATACTGTTTGTCTAGTAATAGCGTGACAGGAATTCTGAATTGGGTGAAGGGCTTGCTACCCAAGGAGAATACGCTTCCAAATAGCTATCATGTTATGAAGAACAGTTTGAAAGGTTTGGGAATGAAGTATAAAATGATTCATGCTTGTGTGTATGACTGCATATTATACTGAAAGGAGTTTGAAAATCTCGATCGGTGTCCGGTATGCAATGAACCTAGATATGTCCAATCTACTGGCAAGGAAGGCACAAGCTCAAAAGTGCCTCAAAAAGTGTTGAAATATTTTCCTGTTGGGCCTAGATTAAAGCGTTTTTTCACAGTACCATGGATATCGTAGGCAATGACTTGGCATGATAGGGCAGAATTAGGGATAATATCATGCGTCATCCTATTGATTCTACAGGTTAGAGGAGGATGAGTTATGAGTATCCCGATTTTTCTCGAGAACAGCGTAACATTCGTTTGGCAATATCAACGGATGGTTTCAATCCATTTGGAAATCTAAGCAACAATTAGAGTGTATGTCTAGTGATCCTAGCCACACTTAACCTCCCTCCTTCATAGTGTATGGACCTGAATTTTTGATGTTGTCTTTGTTGATACCCGGGCCAAAGGCACCAAGTGATGACATCGATATCTACATAGCTCCTATGGTAGAAGAATTAAATGAGTTGTGGGAAGAGGGTGTGCAATCATTTGACTCTTTTAGAAAAGAAGAGTTTACGTTGAAAGCTATGTTGATGTGGGCAATTCATGATTTTTCATCTTATGGGACATTATTCGGTTGTGTAGTACATGGTTAATTGGGGTGTCCTATATGTGGAGAGGAGACTGAATCTCTTCATCTCCCCGCTAACTCAAAAAATGTATACCTTTCCATAGGAGGTTTTTGCCCACCCACCCACCCCACCCCACCCCCTCATAGTTTCAGATTTGAGAAAGGTTCCAATTTTTTATCGGGCGGGGTTGAACATAGGCTACCGTCGAGAAAACTTTCAGGTTCAAAAATTGAAAGTAAATCTTCTGATTGTGGCCCTAATATGCTAGGTAAGAATCCTAAATTTAAGAATGTCAAGCATAAGAAGACCCCAACTGGGAATGAAACTGAGACAAGAAAGGCATGGTCTAAGAGGTCAATTTTATTTGACTTGCCTTATTGGAAGAATAACCCGGTGCGTTGTGTATTGGATGTGATTCAAGCAGAGAAGAACATCATTGAACATATTGTGGGTGCATGCCTTGGGGGAAGTCATTTAAAGGATGGAGAAAATGCACGAAAAGACCTTAAATCGTTGAAACTTAAGACACAACTATGGTTGAAAGAACATAGTAGAGGAAGGAAAATAATTCCTCATGGTGCGTTTACTTTGACGAGTGGGGAAAGGAAGGTGCTTTTAGACACAATATATAATTTGAAGGTTCCATCTAATTTTCCGTCCAACTTGCAAAGGATTGTGAATTATGCTACCAGTGATTTACATAAGTGTAAGTCCCACGATTGGCATGTGATCATGCAATTGGCTCCTCGATTGTTTAAGCATTGTTTCTCCAAGCACAAGGATTTGCAGAGGGCTATTATTCAAATTAGTATCTGCTTTTCACTTTTGTGTGAGAAGGTAGTCAATCAAGAAAACATAGTGGCCACAAAATTGGCGGTGATTGAAGAAATTTGTGTGTTGGAGAAGTACTTTCCCCTATCATTCTTTGACATAGGTGTTCACTTGTTGGCACACCTATGCGACAAGGCACTTCTTTGCGGTCTAGTTAGATATCGGTGGATGTATCCGTTTGAAAGATTGATGAAAGTTTTCAAAGATTACGTCAAGAATACACGATACATTACAGGATCAATTGCAGAGGAATACATCACCGTGGATTCATCAATCTATACTCGGGAATATATGCCTGACTTGACCAGCGTTGATGACATTGATGAGTTCGTCAATAAGTGTGGTCATGTGATGGGAAAACGAGTGAAATTAACGAGTTTGCAACATGAACAAGTAGCCCGTTATCTATTTGACACACATGAAGATATTGAAGAATGGAAAAAGTAAGTTTAAATTATTTTAAGTTTTATACATGATTAATTTTGTAATACGCTCGTCACATTAAATTTATGCATAAAATATGAAGCTTGTGAGAACAATTAAAGACGAAAAACAATGGCTTAATCAGACAACGAATTTAGGCTGTGGTTGTTACACGAGGTAATTATAATAAAAATGGTTGTTATATAACGTTACATTACAATAAAACTTTACAACTAACCTAATTAATTTATTTATATTCTCAGCTCTTAAAGACAGGTGATGCGACATCAAGATTTGCTCGTCTAGCCATTGAACCCTTGTTCATAGCACAAGAGTACAAAAAGTATCGATTGAACGGTTACGTATTCGGCGCAAGGGTGTACGAGGAAAGTACAAATGTACAGCACTCAGGCATTTCATACAAGGCTCTTACTTTCTTTCGAGCGAGCGCAAAAGATAAAAACCTCGTTGAAGCTGAAACGACTTACTATGGTGTAATTCGAAATAAATTTGAATTGGACTATGTAAGCTTCAAAGAGGTTGTATTTTACTGTGATTGGGTAAGAGCCGAGGATAAAAATGATTTTATAGTTGGTCCTGGCACCAATTTGGTCATGATTGACTTGTCCAAGTTGAAGAGCAACGAACACGTAAGCGATGAGCCGTTTGTTTGTGCATTTCAAAAGGTTAAGCAAGTGTTTTACTCGGAGTATATCAGCAATGAGCTGTGGTCAATCGTCCTACATGCGCCAAAGTGTCTAAACAGTGGTGTGGATGACTTGGCTGCTCCTACCGAATATCAATCCATATTTTATGATAACCCGAATTTGAAACAATTTTTAGATTTGTAATAAGTATTCCAATTATCGGACAATAGTTTAATGCTTTTATCAGACATCAGTTTACAGCTTTTAGTACATTTGTACTTGATCATTTTCTCTCTTTATCTCTTTCCTTTGTATGTGTGTGTGTGTGTGTGTGTGTGTGCAGGTGTGTGGGGGGGAGTTTTCAACTATTTTTCTAAAATTACTTCGTGTCACGACCGATTCGAGAGTGGCACGACCACATAAATATTTGTATGTCTTCTAATTCATTTGTATTCTTCTGATTCATTTGGATTTGTACTAATAATAACATTTTTTACAGAAAATGTCTCCTTCGGGGATTAAGGTAAGGATGATGATGATGATGATGATGACTTCTTCAGTGCTCGGCGATAGCGGACGCGACGAGGGCTCCTCGGCCCCTAGGCTCCCTAAATGGGGTAAATTGGGAATGGCCGTTGAGAACAAGACGGGCTTATTGACTAGATCCCTCGAGCTGGCGAAGACGATTATCGGCCCGGGGTTCACCAGTTAGAAAGAGGTGCTAAATAACTAAAGTTAG